>DWNE01000784.1:0-25618 GCA_018249875.1 Cecropterus toxeus | reverse complement strand
TCTGGCCGGGGATCGAACCCGGGACCCACTGCGCGTCAGACCGGTATGGTGACCGCTCGGCCACGCGGGTCGTCAAAACGAAACGACTTAGCAGAAATTACCTAACAAACATTGCCTAACGTAGAGCGTAGATAAGCACTAAAAGGAAATTTAACTAATAACATCGTTAAAACATTATATGAATTTTTGTCAAATTATTCATTTAAAAGTATTATAATATATATATTTATAGATTGGTTTATTTACTAGCTTTCATTTGATACCCATATTGTCGTAATAATATATGTTGTAAAAAATATTGTCGTTCCTCCCTTTTCCTCAAATTCCTAAATGTACCAAAGAATTTGACATACATACATTCGTTCGAAAAACATCACCCTCCTTCTGACGCAGTCAGGTAGAAATGCATCCCTTAAGGAGCTAAATAAGGTATGAAAACTTACACTATAAAGCTAATCATAATAACAGATGATATGGATACTAAATAGTTGCAATTCTTTAATATTTAATAGCAAATAGGCTAGCAATCCACTTATGAGCAAGTGGATGCCTACGATGCCTGCTTCTCTCAAATAGGCACCTCTTCTATCCAGTTGATTGCAAGTACTTCATGGCGAGCACTCTCCAGCTCAGTTGGAATATATTTTCCGCCGATAATTACAATCATTATTAAACCCTTCGAATAGTTACGGGATATATAGCAATTATAACGTTTTTCTGTATCATTACAGGCTTTGCTGTTGAAGATTTTCATTCACGTTACTTTCATGTTTCAGTATATTTCTGATGTATCTTTGAACGTCGCGTATAATTTACTCTCTAGCTATTGAATCGTTAAATATGGTAATTAACGGATTTTATATCATTTTTTAAGCGTTTCGATAATAACACTTTGTACACTCGTAATTCCACACCAGGATTATTCCTGTGTCGTCAGTATAATAGACATAAAGTCGAATACATTTTACAAAATCTTATGCAGACAAGTACAGTCTTTGGCAAGGGGAATTATCAAACTGTTCTCAGATAATAATATGTCAAGGAATTATTACTTCTATGGTAGAGAAGACATGATATCTGTTTATGGAATAACATTAATGACACTCTAATTAAAATTCCCTTTTTGTCGTTAATCTACCTCATAAATATGTACTGAGTATTCACGAGTCCATCTTGAGTTTGGCATTTATAATAAAAACATATGTTATTCGTAATTTTCATACCATCCATAACATTCAAACTTAATAATAACCATGCATGATATAAACAACAGCCAGGATGTTCTAGAAATGGATCTAAATTATGAGTTCATAATTAGAGATAATGTAATCTAATAACACTATGGTGAATATTCGCAAATATTTAAAATAAAATTTGTTTATCTATAGAATTACAAAATTTTATGCAATCGTCTTTCGTATTTCTTATTCATAAGTTCATAAGTCATTCATTTATAAGTCTCCTAAAACCTTTTAAGTAAGAACAACACCCTAAAGAAGATTAAGAAGAGTAAAAAAAAATAAAGAATGATATCCTGAAAATCAGATAAATATTCTTTTCAAATGTCAATTAGCAACCACTTACAATGAATAGTTCGATTTCATACTATTTTTATGAAAAAAGGTGACCTTTCTACGTCAGTCATCATAACCTTTCATAGCATGCGCGGGCGCAGCTGGTCCCATCAGGAAGTAAGCACCATATGTCCTCGTCAGCTGCCGACGATGGATTTATCGCATTGTTCCATTTATCCGATAAACGTGTGTGAAAAAATAAGTCAGATTAGTGCTCACCTTGCATACGATTTTAGGTTAAGTGCCAAGATTTTTTAAGGTTTAAAAAAAATCTGGTTTTATGGACCTTCTAGAATCTACATACCTATTGTTGTAGAGTGAAAAATTGTACCTTTGAATTTTCATACTTAGTATCAGTAAATCTTTAACATTTTGCCTCTTTTTACGCTAATAGCCTTATTTTTGTTATTGTACACACCGACTCTAAACAGATTATAAATTAGGTATCTACATTCCTGCCTGGTTGGAGATCAAACTCGGAACACTGCGTGACAAATCGATATGGCGACGGCTGTACCGAATAGGTCATTAAATAGTATATATAGTAGTGTTGTTAATTTAAATTGGTTAAGTAATTCTTTAAATAATAATAGTAATTTGATCGTACACTTCAATTTCATATCGCGACAATGAATAGGTATTAGATATTTTTTCTCCTTTTTCTTATTTTATGTTCGTAATTCCATTTCTTCTGTACGGCCAGTTACTATTACTTCTTTGCGCATAGTTTAATAAAGTTTTCTTAGAAAAAGTAAGAAACAACTTTTTCTAGAGATAATGTTATACTAATCGATCTTCTTTCTTGTTCTAGGTAAGTGTCTCAGTTCATTTCAGAAACAACAGACTTGGCAGAATGGCGACGGGCAATAAGGTAAAAGTAGTTTACAGACACGTAATTTTATTTTATTTGTTTTATTTTTCTTTTATATAGAACGACAGATTAAAAAAATAAAAGACATAATGCGAGTTTAGAAAATAAACCGATACGATTTTAAGAAGAAAACATACATAGGTCTTAAAATCGAAAGTTTTTAAATAGAACTTATTTAATAGGAAGACGTGGAATTTAGGCATATGTATATAAGCCGCCGGATTCATAAGAGAAATCAAGAAATTAATCGTATTTCAATACATAGAGCAGGAATAAAGAATAATCAGGAATAAGCAGAAATAAGGATTTTCCCATTAAACGAAATTTTATAAACCTACATTTTTGTACCATATCAACCTAATCGATAATATTATACGCATTGATATTATTTATTCCCTTAATACTAGCAGAAAATCTAAAAGATATTATTTTATATTGTCTAATAATAACCAATAGATTTATTTATCAACTTCGTAATCAAATATCTGATACATTTCTCATCTCGAACAAGAATTATAGATACGAACCTATAGTAGGGGTCATCGAGTAGGTAGTTCTACGGTAACTTCACGAAAGGTTGAATGAGTCACCGGGGGAGGCGGGCGGAAAACGACGGGGAAATTTGGACTCGATGTTGCTCTAACCGCCTATAGACGACGTGTGCGTTCTAAGATTTTGAACTACGGATTTTAACAAGAAATCCAAAATCTATATTCATTTCATTAACGAATTGTGTCTTTTTTTGGCTACAATAAGTAAATCGATTTAAAAAATGTTGATGAAAATAGGACGGTAAAAAACCATTAACATCCGTTATATCGTAAAAAAATATTCGCTCCAAATTAAAGTGAATAATGTAATGCTCTACATTACTATGTGTACTTCGGAAATAGATCCAAATGAAAATGTAATATACAATAAAAGTTGTACTTTTGACTAGTGCTTTGAACCTGGTTAGTTATTTGTATTTTATATATCTAAGAGCCTAAGACAATTTACGCAATTCATAACAGTACCATTTATTGCAAATAAAAAAAGACTATAAAAGAGACACATAGAACATAAAAAAGTCCTCATCGGAATTCTTCCAATCATTCAAACATTTACCGGCTTTGTTTTTCAAATCGTACAACATTACGTATCGCAACAGCTGCAAGCTTCACACAGTAAATTAGCGAACGATTTATCAGGCATTGTGTTCGATCGCAAATCGCAGCTTTCGTTGTGCAATCGCAACAAAGGGTCTTACCTGGCTGTCTTACGTCCCATACCATTCTTTACCAACAATAAGACTATTCGCTTATCTAAACTGTGAAATGTCAACAAGAACATGTTATAAAGCCGCAATTCTAAACTGTGGTGTATATTTTTGAGTTAATGTCCAAAATTGAATGCACAGCCAAATAAAACTGCAGATGCATGAACGTAATAGCCCGTGACATAATTTATTGTTGTTTCACTGACGAAAAAGTTCAGTTTCTAAGACAGACGATAAATTTAAGATTATTGTAAAATACCTTATAATGATTTCTAAAGATCAGCTGTTTGTCAACTTGGAAAGGGAAATGAGAATGTATCAATATGTTAATTAACTTCATAGAGATTTAATATACTAAGTTTAAAACCAATCAAATGGACAGTTTAACTTTAATATAAATACGAAAGATTTTATAGAATTGCTGACAAGTTATCTTATATTACAACAAGGTTTATTATATTCATCGAAAGAAATAATGACAGTAATGACGATCCCTGTATTATTTAATCATTACATATTATTGGTACCAATATATTTACTATTTATTATAAATAAAATATTTTTTCTTCGTTGTCATTACATTCCTTTGAAAAAACAATTTAATAAACTCAACTTGACCCGGCGAATAGCAAAATGAGCGGTTAATTTCTATGCTCGGCTGAAAAGAAGGAATTTCCTCGTCCTTAAACAGGCTTTGGTTAAACAAAAAGCATCCGTGCAGGCAAGATGGCGTCCGGTATCCACTTCCGCGGCCACGTCCGGCGTAACTCGACTCCTGCGCAGCCTACCGACAATTGATCTTGTTGTAACTATTGTACGATATTTAAATTATAATATACTTTTAAAGGTGAAGTAAGTTTATTTTAAGATATCAACTTCTTCTATCTAATTGAGTAAAATATAGCGTTAATGAGTTGACAACAATGAGTCGAAATTTCTACCATTACCATGTAAAAAATACAAGTTTTAAAAACGACTAAATTCCATAGGAAAATATAAAAAAAAATTGATACATTTTAATGGGTATGAAATAAGGTTCACATCATTGTTTACTGTCATGTGATAAACTGCCTTGAAATCTTAAAATAAAAATGATACAAAATTTCAATAAAAAATCATGACAATTGATCCGATTTAACGAGAGGTGATGGAAGTATCATGAGATAACCTATCTATGGCCATAAGTCTTCCATACGAAGTAAAAGGGTTTAATAAACTAAGCAGTACAGATGACATAAATTGTTCTTCAAGTAATTTAGCGGTTTAGTACATTTCACACTATCTTTCCGATCTCTATCGAGAACTGAGTTACTTCATCTCTTCGAAGTTCCCCTTAAAACAAAAATACATTTCTAAAACACGTCTAATTCCATATACGTTAAAAAATTAAAGTCACGGGGGATTCAAGCCTCGAACTTCGGTCGTAAAAGCCAGAAATTGATACAAGACCTATCATTCCTGAAATAAAATTATTTCGCGTAAATATTATGCTATCACGCCATTTTCAAAGTGCGACCTTGATACGTAAAACGATGAATCGTGGCTGAATAAATTGGTTACGATCGCCTAATATCCGAAACTCATTGTTATGGTGAATTTATTAAGATAACACCAAGGTCTCGAGAGTTTGAGAGCTATAAAAAAATTGACGCAGATACGTAGGGTATCTTAATACAGAAATAGCGTTGAATGGAAATGTTGTGATGTGCGAAATTTGAAATTAAGAACTGCTTCATCCATCCATCAGCCTTTCGAGGTCTACTACTGAACCAAGGCCTCTCCTAGATGCCGCCACTCCAACCTGTCCTGTGCCTTCTGAATCCAAGGGTTTCCCGCTGTCTTCTTCAGGTCATCGGTCTTCTTGGTCGGGGGGCGACCTGTGCTCCTTCTTCTCCTTGCTTAAGCGTGGTCACCACTCAAGGACTTTTCTTCCCCATTGGTTATCTGTCCTTCGAGCGATGTGGCCAGCACATTACCACTTCAGCTTGTTAATTTTGAGTGTTAGTCGGTAAGCTTAGTTCGCCTACGGATTTCATCGTTGCGAATCATGTCTCGTAGGGAAAATCTAAGCATAGCCCTCTCCATAGCCCGCTGAACGAATCTGAGCCTTCGTATAAGGCCTACATTAAATGACCACGTTTCGGCGCCATATTTAACTTTTGGTTATTTAAGGCACAAGTACATTATGTGTTGCAATTTGCAGTAAACCATGTGATGCAACTTAGACCACAAATACGTTTCTACACAAATTGACTATCCAAATCAATGTTAATACTTAGAGAAATTGCTCGTCTTCATTATAATTTCTCCTAATATTTTTAGAATATTAGCACTAATGTTTTGAAGTCGGTAGAATTCTTTGTGCGTCGACTCCGGAGGCACTTCAGTCACATCTATTTCTGACCAATTATAATCAACGTTAAAGGAACGATGTGGCCAAACTCAGGTGAGATTGTAATCTTATCTGATGTTGATAACAGATGTCCATGAGGGTCAGTAGCCTCTTACCAACAAAAGGAGTGCATGCTCATGTCTAAATGTTGTAGCAAACATAATTAAATTAAATTTAAAGAGCTAAAAAGAGCTTATGTTATAATTGTAATGAAAACAATTGTTACATAAATCATTTCTTTTTTTTATCATCAGGCTTTTACCAATGAAAAAAATAAAAAGGTAATTTTTTCATTGGCAATTTATGATGATGATAATTCGTTTTTAACATTGGATATAGGTATTAACGAATCGTACAAATTTTAGTCAATACCTTTATGCGATATATAAATATCGCATAAAGGTATTGAACATATAAATGTTCTTTAGCTACAGGAATACGTATTTTGTCAACCAGAAGTCAATGGATTTATTTAATATAGACCCAATTATGGCTCGTTTTAGTATCAACTTCTCATACATGTTCATAGTTTTAGAATTAAAACAAATGCAACTCATACAAAAACTGTTTGGTGCAAGCCATTCCGAGAATATTTTCAAAAATATTACATCGCAACGAACTTTTCTTATAAGAAATATTAACTTAAATAGAATTTATTTATCTTCCCACATAGAGAAACATCAGTTTCAATTTTAAGAGTCGCGAACAGAATTTATAAAACTGTAAAATGTACGAAAAGTATTCCACTCGCGTCCCTTTGAGTCGATAGTCGTGAAAGGGAGACGACGATATTGGTCCCTTTCGCACATCCGAGGATGACACTTCCGAGAATCGTCTGAGCTTTGAAGTGGGTTCGTATTTGAAATGCCCCACACATTGTACCGTTACTTTACTACAACTTTTCTTTTTCAATCAACCTCTATTATCTTTTGTTACCTCGCCTTTAAGTTACAGAAACAAACAATTCGCTTGAACATTGTCGATACCCGTATGCTCTGAGAGCTCAATCAACGCGATATGACATACTTGGTTTGATATTCTTATCCTTAGAAATAGTGTTCGATTTTTGAATTTTCGTAGCGTCGTCCTAACAAACGGCATTTAGAAATCACGCTGGCATCAATAAAAATGTCGGTTTCAGAGCGAACTAGCCGTACACCACCCCCTTTCAAATGTCGACGAACGGGGAGGCGCGCCGTGCGACGTTGCCAAAACGGAAAGTGAAATTTCGTCACACTCTCCCTCTCAGTCACACACACTATCACAGCACACGTAGCTACGTGATTTCGTATGTGCGGGTGTAATTCGGCAGACGTGTTACCGTAGTGTGGGTTTGTTTTGATGAACTTGCGCTAGTGTGGAGCGTCGAATTCGTAAGTGCAGTACCTATGTAGACGCTTCCGCGTTCGATCGAGACTTTGCGTAGAACAATTAAAGTTATTGAACGAATGAAACGGAAAATGGAAGATTCTCAAATGCCGTTTCTAACAATGGCTTGCGTCTAATGACTTGTAGCTCTCAGACTCGAGCTCATTATTGAGCTTTATATAGTTTTTTAAGATCTTGTTACCGCCGAGACTCACTGTTTGAGGAAAAGAAAATAAATCTGCTTTGAATAGCCGAGTTAGAGAACTATAATACTGCTCTGTACGTTCTTAAATAGTCTTTGAATTTAGAATTTCTAGTATTTATTTATAAGTACCATTGCTATACTATAAAATGTAATATTACATTTTTAAATAACACCAAATCTGCTTGATTGGCAAATTAACGAAGACAAACATATGTATTCAACAAATATCATATAATCTTCCACTAGAGCAAATTATCGACTAAGTGGTCGATATCGTGGTACAGTGTTCAAGTTACGGGTATTGAACCACGGACGAATGCGGAAAACATGACAGACCAACTACTAGATACTGTATGTCCTAAAATAAATTATTTATTACAATATATAAAGACACCAGAAAGACAAAATCACGAATATATAAAATGAGACAACAAATTCTTCTTTAGTTATTGAATCATACTGTCTTCTCGACTAGCCTTGTCGAGATTCAACATGACATCGAAATTGTATAGTAACCATAACGTCTTATGTGTTCGCTTATTCTTAGCAGTTTAAATAACTAAATTAAATGTTTAATGGAACTCTGATCAAACTATATTACCGTTACATCTGTAAAACATAACAAACACAACACAAACAAACCAAAAGTCGGAAATCAAATTGCATTCACAGCAAAGTCTAGCATGTATTAACAGACAATTTGAACGATAGTGAATAAAGCTGTTAACCTTCGTGCTGATTGCGTCGGAGAGCAGTGCTCGAGGCGCGAAAATCCGATAAGTTTCGTGACCCCACCTCCCGCCCGCCTTTAATGGCATAAAAAATCAATTTCCCGCCCAAATTACGCCGACTCGACAAATTGCGAACGCGTCTAGTCTATAATCGAGTGTTTTTCGGTTTAACGCCCGGCTCCTTGACTAGAGTTCTTCAAAGTAAATATTGCAGAAACATAAGGAAACTAATAAATAAATGTTTACTTAAATGTTTTCATGAAATGTTATATAATTTACACTTTAATTATACTATTTATATTTATATTATATAAATTACTAGCTTATTCCTTTCTTATAATTTCATTGCTTGTACCTAGATGACAAATTATCCGCGTGCAGCAAAACTAATACATTTTACATGAAAGAATAACAAAAATATATACATCCTTACAAACCTTCGCATTCATAATATTAATAAGATTATTTCTGGTTTTTTTTTTAAATGCATCCGAGGTATCTCGCCGCAGCAAACTGCAAATGCGTGTTGGTGAATGAATTGTTTTATATAAATTATTAACCGACTTCGAAAAGGAGGTGATTCTGTGTTCGACTGTACGTATTTTTTAAACCAGTACAGAAAATATATATTTCTTATGTTTTTTTAGTATATTATTTAAGCGCTTTGTATATTATTTAAAGATTTATTGAGATTTAGCTTAGACTGTGTCACTATCTACTCATTTTAGATTTAACACTAAATTCGTCATGTAATAATAATAATGCTCTTTATTGTACCCAAAAATAAGGCATAACAAAGAATCACAAATTAAAGAACAATACAATTCATACGTACATGTACATATATTATGTGGAAATTACCTATGGAGGAAGTGGGGAAGTACACGGATTTCCACCGTTGGGAAGTAAAGTTCATTTGATAATAATCATAAAAGACGTAATATGTAGATATTTATAAAAAATATCAGCATTTTTACCGCCCAAAACATGCTGAATCTTCAAATTCAGAGTTGTTCTTACGTCTGTCTAGTCGCTATTCAAATATTTTTGGGTTTAACGCCCGGTCTTTTACTAAGTTTCATATACATTTTATGAAGAAAACCTTCAGCGTTATTTAAGTCCTATGAAAGAGGCTTACACAGAGTTCCAAAAATATCTATACCTATGCCTATACTATAGTTTTAAAGTAATGGTTTAATTTCAAATCAATAAAATTCGTAAGTGGATACTATATCGATACATAAATATACCATTTATATCACTACCATTTTCATCTCTATCACTGAAATATTGTATAATCTCGTATCAAAATTAGTGGAAAATATTTTTAGGTATTGAACATTTAAATCAGCTATTTACTTACCGTAGGTATAATACCAGAAAAACTATAAAACGTCGCATACCATGCATGTTCAATTGATAAGTCAATTTCCATTGATTCTGTTAACTGTATGAACCAACGCATCGCACGCATAGCCTCCCCACACATCCAAACCCGAACATTGGACGAAATCGCCAGCACGCACACACCCGCGGCGCCCGTGTGACCTTGGTGCGAGGGTGAAAGTGCCCCCTTCCGCGTCTATTTCTAGCTATCCAGCTATGTTATGCCCAATCCATTGTTTTTGGTTCGAGGGCCATCCGCGTTAATAACCTAAATATCGCTGCGTCGTTTCGGTATACCAGGCAAAGGAATTTGATTATAGTTATTTATATATATATATAAAAATGTAATGGTGTCTCTGTGTGTTACTATCACGCAATAACCACGCAATATAAGCATTTTGACGACCTGCGTGGCCAAGCGTTACCATACCGATCTAACGCGCAGTGGTCCCAGGATCGATCCCCGGCCAGACAGGCATCTGAATTATGAGTTTAGATTTCTATTCTGGGTCTGGCTGTTTGTGTATTCGTCTTTGTGTGTCCATGGCACCCAGGACACAGGAGAAAATCGTAGTGTGGGGCTATGAGTGTAGAAAGCGTCATTAAGCACAAAAACTATGTGTACCTTCTCTACGACGTGTCTGAAAGTACAAATTCGACCGAAAAATGAAAATGAGTGGAAATAAAAATATATTTATTCACCTTTATATGAAAATGCCGTTAATAATACTGATAAATAAGCGTATCAAATCGTATTTTGAAACGAAATTCAAATTATCGTACTTAATTGAGCTTATAAGATTTAAGATGGCTTTAACATTTATTGGGCATTTCGCAAAACCATTTCTATTCGCGACAGGCAATTTGCAATATATCAGAATCGAAAGCTCAAACGCCATCTATGAACTAAGAACCTAATATAGGTTCTTAAATGCAAATCGTTTTTATAGGTGATTTGTACATTCAAATAAAGCATATTTTTTTTTAAACTAGTAACACTGTTCAAAACGTTAAAGCGAAAAACCCGACTGCATTCATTTTTTTTATCATAATGATATATTTAAGTCAAGTAAAAGAAAATAATAAATATATATTATGTTTCGAATGGTCTATTTACTAGCTTTCATTTGATATCCATATTGCCATGATAATAAAAAAAATCGTCACTCCCCCTCCAACCTTTCTTCTATTTGCAAGCGCCATTTTTTAATTATATAGCCTATGTCACTTTCAAAAATGAGACGATTCTAATGATATGTCCTACGTCACGATCTGTCAAGCCGTTTGGGCCGAGGCGCGTGCCAAAGAAGGGGACATACATAAACAAACATACATAAATACATACATACGAAATACATTACCCTCCTTCTGACGCAATCGGGTAAAAATAAATAATAATTAGCGAGAATTGGCAAAAATCTATAGGCAATAATGGTAATAATTCAACTTGATACGTTTAAAGTAAATTATAAATGAAGCCATTTAACTCAAATAACTGTTAAATTATTTAAATATTATATACGAAAGCATTGTAATTGTATACAAAAATGAAGTACATATAAGAAAATACCAGGTAGTAGTACCAATGAAGTTCGACCGGGGTGGTACCACCGCCACACCTATTTCTAGCGTGGAGCAACTCTTGCGTTTCGGTGGAAGGGTGTGGTTGCCGGCTCACTTATATACGAGGCAACCATCTTAGTCTTCGGCAGTAGCAACGCATCTGTGATCGACTTCAGATAGAACC
The DNA here is from genome assembly GCA_018249875.1 of Cecropterus toxeus. NCBI lineage: Eukaryota > Metazoa > Arthropoda > Insecta > Lepidoptera > Hesperiidae > Cecropterus > Cecropterus toxeus. The sequence continues at coordinate 14,086 of DWNE01000784.1, read as the reverse complement.
CCTGTTCTTGAAATGAATATGTAATAGCTTACAGAAGTCCATGGGCGGCAATAATACCATTAGGTGGGGACTGCATGCTTGTTTGCTACTTAATTTTTATAAAATAAAATCTTACTTAAGTCTTTTACTAGTAACTGATATCACAGACTACAAACTTGAACGCTGTACAAATATGAACGATAAAATCGGACACACAACACGCATAACTATTATGAGATTGTACTAGAAAAGTCCTATTCTTTATATGATGGGACAAGCAAATGTGAATGCTGTCCACCTGATGGTAAGTGGCTACTGCTGTCCATGGATACCTGTGATCGACCCCAGATAAGATGCTTCCTGAGGTTGACCACATGTGAGCCTGAATTTTTTGTAGCACTGTATATACAAAACAAAAAGCGACTAACGTATTAAAGCCAGCAATGTCTTCGTAGTTATCTATCTTAGAATAAGCATTGGGTTTCTAAGAACTTAAGACAATGGTGATGACAACAGGAATCTATTCCGGTCGAGACAAAATCTCAAACCACAAATAACTGTCTTGAATACCTAAATCCATAACTACAATTAACTGCAAGAACATTTTCATTAATTCCAGCCCTTTATTTATATCTAAATGAGCTTCTGTCTCTTATAAGCACGGTTAGCAGAGTTTCGTAGCGACCACAAAAAAAGACATAGTTGTCCTATTAAAGGTGGTATAACCTTGGTATGTTCGACTTTTCTAATCTTAATGGATGAAAATTCCATTGATTGTCATTCCAACGATGCTGAATACTCGACGGATGTGGTAAGGAAATAACACTTGCACGAGGCATCTCAATTCAGTTCTCAAAGATAGTATGTGCCTTAAGCCAACGTCAAGTAAACCTTTAATCTTATTATGGTATATTTTATGTTTTTGTTTATTGTTCACATTCTCAACAAATTCTTCGATTGATTGAATTTCGTACGGTGTCACGTTGTGATCAATGGAAGAATACCCAGAAAAACCATGCAGTATCATGGTTTCTTCTGGGTAGTTGGCGTATTATGTATTAAGTATTAAGAAATGTATAAAAATATGTCTCAAGTTGCAAGGACCGACGAAAAAGTGATCGGTTCTTTCTACTTTATGACCATGGGCGGCAGTATCAGCTTATTATAAAGACTGACGAATCTTCCGTGCAAGAGCTCAGCTAGAACTCCAACCCAATTTGGAATCGATGAATCCACCAATTATCTTTAAGATTTAACTAAAAAGACTGCATCCATGCATACGTTACCTCAATGTCAAAAAAAAAAACGAAAGCTCACACCTCACTTGCACTTCTGACCTTGTAACGAGATAAGCATTAATCTCGATAACGTAGCAGACGCGGGCCAGACAGCCCCTCGGAAGGGACCGCATATCTGTCCGGGATATTCATACCCGCTGGGACGGTGCCACCGACTCCGTAATTCACAGGTCACGAGGATTTCAGCTTTTGCAAATTTAACGGTACATTTCCCGGTAATACGATAGCTCATGGAACACACGTCTGTAGGATTTTCTACAATAAATGCAATAAATATTAATTGTTCTATAATTATGATATTATCAGTTGTAATTCGTGACAAACTACGTACTACTGACTTATAATTTGAATAAGTACATTATCACTTTAATCTTTACTGTGTTCAATACTCGAATGTATAATAAAATATTTTACAGAAAAAACAATAAGACACAACCAGACTATTTAGCTATTGTATTCAATGATTTTTCAAGACCCTTTCTTAATCTTCAACTGTGTTATATAGGAAGCGACTGCAACTTTTAATGCTTCTAAATCTATCAGTTAAATTATCAGGCTTAGGATCATAGGCTTTGCATTAACAAAAGCGTATTATGTACCTAAGTCTAGTATTAGGTACCTGATGAATTATGCAACTGTTTAATGAAATCAAATCTGATTTAAAAATAAAGATATATCTTGAAGTTTACATCTAGGAATGAAAGTTACAATCCTTAAAGTTAAGAAGTAAAATTCACATTTAAATTCTCGCCTCACCGCAATAGCAACTTCTAACTTTGATGCTCAAAGTTAATCGATTTAGTTAATAATAAGTCCATTTATAAGTCAACGGGACTTAATATTTATATGCGAAAATCGTCCTTCGTAATGCCTTCACATCAACTTAATGAAGGTGACGTCCCTTGGAATTACGATATTACATTCTTGAGCTTTAAGCTCGTTATTCAAGTTCATAATATAATGTGACGCTTTTACAAATATTTGTATTGTTTTGTCATAAGAAAAATCTTTTTTTTTAGAAATTTTCTTATTATCTTCATTCATAAAGCGATGGTGATCCATCCATCCATCAGCCTTTCAACACTGCTGGACATAGGCCTCCCCAAATGGCGCCACTACAACCGGTCCGGTGCCTTCTGAATCCAACGGTTTCCCGCCGTCTTCTTCTAGTCATCGGTACACCTGGTCGGTGGGCGACTTGTGCTCCTTTTATGATGGCGGTAAATGATCACTAAATAAAGTATCATAGTTAATTTATTAGTAGATTAAAATATTATAAAGAATTCCACATATCTCAATGTTGCCATAACAAATTTATAGGTGTGTGAAGTTTACATATACACCTATAAAAATCTACCCATCCGTCACCGTAATAAAGAATTTACCTTGAACCGTGTTTAAAGAAAATACTATCCTTACACAAAGAATTCATAATAATTTATCCCAAATAGGTAATTATGCAATATTTATTGAGGTAATCCTTCCAATTCATTTGCAAAATAATCACAACAAGAAAAAAACGATGTATTATATCCGGGAGACGAACCCGAATCCTTGTTATTGACCACTCAAATTCTGTCACAAATACGATGATGAATTTATGCGTGTATATGTAAGTGTGTGAATGTAGTTTTACGACTTACGATACGATATTACAATTTACAATTTTACGTCACGTGTAAACTCGTACGTGGGCAGTACCGCCTGTCAGCGCGTCTGCGTTCCGGGATTAGGGCCGGGCGCCCGAGTTGCCCAGTAATCCGGCGGGGTCAGGTTCAAGATTACCCATGTTAGCTACTTTGTCGTGACCTTTCCATCGAGGACTTATTTTTATCTAGTGATTTCCGGACTAAACCGGTTAAATTGTGCGCTAAAAGCTAAGAAAAATTGCTATCGCTAGAGACTTTTGATTATATTATTACGAGTAAGTATGTAAGGTTCTATCATCTATTATAGTAACAAACAATACGAGGCGTTTGTCCTAATCCTAAACAGATTAATATGTTATATAATTATACTTTTCGTGGTAGTAAAAATACCAATTATCCTATGAATTTGACCTAATGATCCTGTACACACCTTTGAACTTATTCTTTGATTCCTGAATTCCTGATAAGTAGGTACTAAGTAAAGCATTAAAAGCAATAGCGTGAGAAAGATGGTACACCCATCCTAGATTAAGAAATATGTGAACCATAGCATGTACTTATTAATTGTTATGCCTCTGCCTCTTACTTCTCAACAAGATACCAAATTAAATTAATAGGTAATGTTACGTACAATTGCAATGTTACGTACGTTTGCGTACAATTGTTAAAAGTAGTGAAAAGTTTCTGTCTCGCTTATGAGATACCATCGCCATGCTTATTTCTAGCGTGAGCAGTTCTTGCGTTTCGGTAAAAGGGTGTGGTTGCCGGCTCATTTAAATATGAGCCGGCAACCATCTTAGACCTCACGAGTAGCAACGCATCCGTCATCGAATTTAGGTAGAATGTTTTATATGAAGTAGCTTACGGATGTCCATGGGCGGCAATAACCACTTACCAGGAGGATTGCATGCTCGTAAAGCAATAGAAAAACTCATAATAATAATTTCTTACACATTTTATCTGACTTAGAGCTAAGAGTTACCAAAACTTCATGCTCTATAAGCCGAAATTGCCAAAACAACCGAGAATACATCGAGAATCTATGTTCCCTTTATTGGCACCATAAAACTGTACCAAGTATGAACAAAGATAGACGTTCAATTTCCACGAGCGCTACTGTTTATGGCCGTGACATCACTGACCCAGAGGGTCGAAAATGGAGTTTTCACCCGCTTTATTTCGTCTAGACGGATGGGGGAGGTTGATTGATCTGTACATGGTTAGCATAATGTATTGAAACTTCATACTTGTTGGATGAATTTCAATTTGTTCAGTTTACCAGATCGTGTCACGTTTGAAAGATAGTGTTCGCTTACGGGTTTGTTTAGGCATAGTTTAGACTCGTACGAATCATGATCTCGTTTAAATACTTTAAATTTAAGCGACCGTACTAATTATTCATTCAATGCTTATTTAGCACAACCAGTACTGCTTTATCTAACTAATATTATAGATGCGAAAGTTTGTGAGGATGTAGGTTTGTTACTCGTTTGTTTCGCGTAAAAATTACCTGTCGGATTTCGAAATTTGATGCACGCATAGTTTACGACTTGGACTAATATGCGGAATACTCATTATCGTGGTAAATATGACTGAAACGGGTGGAGCCGCCGGAATAATCTAGTAATCTTTAATATAAAAACGTATGATAATGCCAATTTTAAGTAATCGTTAGCAAGCATATATATTAATTAACAATGCCAATATATCCAATAATATCCGAAGTTTTTGAAGACACGTATGTAAGTATTAATTCCTGAAGGAAGAATAAAACGGCATTTCTGCGAAAAAAATAAAAATGACAGTGAAGTTGTCAAAATCAGACCGTTAAGAGTTTTAGTATGAATAACAATGTAAGAGTATTTTATAAAGATATGTAGATCCAAACACTTCGAAACTTCCAAGACTTGCAAATAATAGTCTCTACATAAATGCGAGCCTTCAACTCTCATATTAAGTCACGTCATTACGCGGTTGCAACTTAATGATTTTCATGAATATGTTGAGGTCGATTTGAACATCAGGAACAGCGTAAGTCAAAGCAAAGAGTTCAATCTCGCCTGAAAGAAATTTTCCGATACTTTCGCTCAAGTTATTTACGTATTCGGGCGTCAAAGCCTACCGACTTCATTTTCACGCGTAAACATAAAGAGGTCGTAGAAGGAAAACTCTTGGGTCCACGACCCCGAATAAAACGGTCACAAAAATACCCCGATGCCCGGGTCCGACCCGTGGGTAGGTCAGTGCCAGCCTTGAACTTGACTGAAACCCTTTAAAAGATTGACCTTTGGAAAGCCTAAATCCATAATGTTAGTAAATGTGAAACGATTTTTATTAAACTTCTCTGTAACATAATAATTGTAAATCTGACCTATTTATGAATTAAAATGTTCGGCCTCATATCGAACAAGTACCTAGCATAAACTACTGAACTAATTATATCAACGAAACTATTTTGTAATTAGAGTCAAACTAATCACTAGCAGAAGTAGCAGATATTTATTTTATTTCACCATTAAAAACTTTTTACGACACGGACTACGCAGATTTTTATAAGGCATACACTTTCTGATATAATTATCAGTCTAATAAATCCAATAATCTGTATCATAATCAACTCATTATTGTTCAACTGCTGGTCACGGGTCACCTCTTAGAATGACAGGACTTTAGGCCCTAGCCCACCGTGCTGGCTCAATGGTGCGTGCCTGGAATTCGATCCACAGACCCTTGAAAGAGAAACAGAGTTTCAACTATTAGTCTATCACTGCTCATTCTCTGTATAATACGCGTTAATAAGGCCTTTTTTTTCAATAAAGTGTATTTGGTCTCTGCATCGTTGGCTCCAGGCCTCTCGAAGTTACAAGTGACAGAATCTAAAACCTAGTAGACGAATGAGCAGCTAACGGTCAAATGCCGTATTCCGGATAACCGTGTACAGCACACATCTCATCGCCGCGGGTGCAGTGACTCAGTGGGCCGCACAATGTAACTGAATCACCAACAATGGCAGTTTTCACGCGAATTCCGAATTTAAATCATTCGAATGCGGTTGATTGACAAAGAGCCGTCACTTTGTTCGCTGATTGACTGTGCTTAACTTTTATGTGAAGATTCTCATTCGGCTAACATTTTCTCAATATGCAATCAAATGAGCACGCAATATACATTATAAAAGGTGGCCTGTGCTTATAATGAGCTATAATCAACCCCAGATACACAGAAATAATAATCTATCTGAGGTAGACCTCAGCTACTAGACAGACATTGCTACCCTTGGGCCTCAGGGCCAAAGAATGCCTCGTATAAAAGTCTTTCTGCTGTTAGTGGTATACGTGATAGTACTACCAGGGACAAACCGTAAAGCATTAACGTTGTAGGAACATTGGTTCAGCAATAGACACTTATAGGTATAATATAGATTAGTCCCAGTCTTGCGCTCCTTTTGCCCAGACGTGATCGCCATTCGAGGATCTTTTAACCCTGTCCTGGGAACAATTTAGCCAAATCTTTACATTTACAGTTAACTAGAAGTGGAGCAGATAGACGTATCACCGGAGAACGGGTAACCGTTGGATTCAGATGCCTCTGTCGGAGCGGCGCAGAATAGGTGAAGCCTATGTCCTGTAGTAGAATATCAAAAGCACATAGAAGTCTCCGACTCCACTGTGGACTAATTACTTGCACCACATGTCACGCCGCGCATCATGGCTTATCTTATTTTGGACTATTTGCCTATCCAGTAGAGGCTTAGACCCTATTACTAGAACATTGGCGTAATTATGGCGTATTTTATAGGACCATTAGCCCATCTAAAAGATACTAAGACACCTATACTGTCCTCAGAAGCTCAGAAGCACAAAAGCGATATCTCTTTGCAGCTTTGAAGTAAGTTTCGAAAAAAATGATATGTGAAAATCGTTTTCTTGTTTCGCTTAATAAATTGAGGAAAGGATATTTTCTCACTAGATTTTTTATATGTTTAAACTCAGTTTCCGTCATTCGTCTTAGATCATAAGGTGCGTAAGCTATCTGAAAAAAAAAAACAAAAAAAGGTTTTTTTTTTGAGATGCCGTTTTTGCGTTTTTGATGGCAATATAGTTAGAAGATATGAACACACGTCAACCAAAACCTCCGTGCGCTCTATGGACTAGTTACGTGCACCGTGCGTCACGGCGCGCATCATGGCGTATCCGGCGCTCAGCGGCGGAAGGCGTCCAATTTGTCGAATTAAGCGCGTTTGCGCACAGATTCACTCGTGAGTGGATTGCGAAGGATGTCAATGATTCGCGCTTTGTTCCTGGGAACCGATTGTACTGGAAGATTAAAATTTAGCTGCCAAACATCTGGATTGTTCTGGAGAAGGGAACGAGATTTGAAAGAACTCTTTGTAGTACCTCCCTTAGACTTGCTGCCCAAAACAGAATTGCCAAGCGCTACTTTGTTGCTTTTTAGCGTTGTCCAATGAATCCATGTTCAGTGGCCACTTACCAACAGGTGATCTGCATGCTCGTTTGCTACTTTTTGTGAATAAAAAAATTAATTCATATGCAATAGAAGATAGGTCGTTTCGTAGTTATACTGCGAAGGCACCGCCGCCACAAGCAATTTTACATGATAACAGTTTCAAATATTGTATTTTGTTGAAAACTATGCAAGGAAAGACGCTTGTCCTTGACATCCCAACTTAATTCTCCAAAACGCATCCATAACGTGTCATGTAAGACTCTACCTATCTAGAATTGATACAAATGCATTCATACTCATTTGTTTTAAAGGAACTTACTACGTAAAATAAACTCGAAAAAGTATGCAAATATGCAATTTAATGTCAAAAGAAGTACATTTAACACTTTAAACGTTTACATTACGACTTGGCAATTTGTTAAAGTAGTGTCGAGGCGAGATACGATGATACCACAGGCCTACCCGTTGGACATTTGGTCACTTAATTAATAAATGAACATTTGTCAACCAAGTACTAGGGCGTCGATTTGTTATGCCTATCTTTAATTGGATGCGATATTGTTATGCAAAAGAATGAATTTGGAATAAACCGACTTTAATAAAAACCGTTGGCGACAGCTGTCAGCTCTATTAACGGTGCCGATAAAATGTTACTTGTTAATTTTGTATACATGTAAAACATTGTTAAATTTTGACACTGAATCCGTTATTGCGTAAGTTGTCATTGGCCGTTACAGTTTGGGTACCTACAAATAAATTAAGTTGTAATTATCTATGATCTGTTATAAAACTCGAAATATTGTCTACATTTGACCTTGGAAGTACTTTTGAGTTCCTTATAACGTAAATTAATAAAAGACTAAAAACTCATTATCTAAGGGACCAAAAGTGGAGAACGTATGTTTTATATTATTATTTCAGCTTCTATGTTTATGCTGACATCAAACTATAAAAATCATGCAAACTCGTTTTTATCCTTGATTCTGTCGTAATGGACCAGCTTGAGCACAACTAAACCTAACCTAACGCATTTAAAAAATTACAACATTAGTAAAATTTGAATATATCATCCTGCGCATATTTTATTATAGCTTTGATCAAGGTACAAAGTTTCTTCGAGAGACGACACATAAAGAAACATTACCAGAACTAGGTGCTAGAAAAAACATTTTCTACTGTAACCAATAATCTATATCATTCATCGTAAGCCACACGTTCTTTTACTAAAATAGATCTCTATTCGGGTTGTATTTTTTGATTCTACATAAATGTATAGTTCAGCTACTCGCCACCAGAGGCGACACTGCGCCGAGCAAACGAGTGTGCGTACGCGTCACACCATGATTGCACTGAATTGAGCTTCCGTCGGCGACAGGATAAAAAGCCGTGTCCTCGCGGCCGCATTAAACAATGCCCGATCCGTCCAACTGCCAACGAGAACGCTCCAGTCAATAATTGAACCGTGATTGAACTAAATCACGTTTGAACAGAAAACGAGCGTGCTTTGGTAGTTCGCTTTATTTGCTGCTACAGTACGCTTCGAAAAAAATACGGTTATAGTTAAATATAAGTCAATATATATGCGTACATTTACGCAAAATTCGATTCAAAATGAAAAAAATAATTAATTAGCAAATATTAGGATACATCGTATTAATACTTGTTACGAAGTTTTAAACGAAGGAGCTACACTCAACTCAATTTTTGTTTATTTCCACTACAAATAAATACCTTGCCAATATAATTCGTAGTTATCTGTAATAAAAATCTTTTTAGTGATATAAATAACCATCTGGGCCTCTTTTAGCTAGGATAAATAGGTTTATGTGGTCAAAAGAAACATGATACTAATGTTTTTTTATTGTTTCCTTTTAATGTAAATTACATTACTTTTGTAATCAGATTCTATAGTGCCTATTATAGTGCCCGTTGGCACTACAATCTTTTTGTATTTGTAAAACGAACTCTCTTACACTACATTCTAATGTAATAGCCCACCTAAAATGTTAGTGCTGAAAGTATTTCTTGTTAAAAAGCTGCTTTTATGCCTCATCCAACAACTAATAAACCTTATTTAAAACTGAATAATGAACAAATTTAAAGCAAGGACCCAAAAGTATTGGTACTAATAATATTTCTAGTTGGAACCAACATATAAAAACAATTTATTTACAACTCATAAAAACAATTAATAAGCCTCATTTAAAATGTAACAATGAACAGATTCAAAACAAAATTAAACAAGCTAAATCCCTCGTTACCGTGTGCTTTTTGCGCCAATTACGCTATACGTACAATAACCAATCGGTATGTAACAGGGCTTTTCTGGCCAATTTGCACCCTATCGCCGCCCTCCCTCGCGACCCTCTCGCTACATCTAACCAAATAACACCTGTAACCTTGGGGACGACCACCATGGGGGTGAAATCAAAACGAAACGTGAGCTTTCAAGCTTTATTCATGAGATAATACTTGCGGCTGGAATAACATCTTGTGTTTTTAGCAATTCAATAAGAGAATTGGCAAACAGTGATAGGCTTTTGGTGTGAATACTGCTGTCTTATCTTGGAGTCTTAGTTCCAATGGCTGAACTGATTTTTCTTTATAAGACCCAAAAGTTGCTTTAACGGTGAAATATACCATGGCAATGTCTCCACGATTGAGTATGATTTGACCAGATATTCCCTTTAAAATTTGAATTAATTATGTCGCAAAGAATGATAAAAAAATTAATTAAAGACAAATCATTTCCAGCGTGTCAATTCTATTTCGCATAAAGCGACATTTATTGTAATACTATATAAAAGCTGATATCTAAAAGCGTGTAATATTAACGTATAAAGCAATCACGAGGCATTCATCTTATAGAAATTATTAGTAATGAATGTCTATTTTTAGATTCCTAGGTATTTCAATTCAATGCTTTTAATATAAAAATACGTTAACAGCTAATTATATTATTCTGCCATACGTTTAGCTTATTATTGGTATCAGTATGCGTAGTTCCGCGAGTTCTCTCCCGCCATCTGTCGTCGAGTAGCGACACTAAGTACGCACCATTGTAATTTACTAACGGTCTGCAAAAACGGCGTCCGGAATGAAACAAGACACATTCCAATTAACCTTGTTATTTTACTGTACAGATTAACGTTCGAGATTATCTTGTGCCTTTATTATCTTTGACGATACCCTGCACCTGCCGTTTTAACCGATTTTAAATAACTGCCATTCCCATCCATCATGAGCGGGCAATTTTAGCGGATCACGGACTTTCGAATGCCCTTATGTACTACGTTTTATTGAATGTATTTCAAAGTACCTACATTAAGTATTGTTATGTGTTTTGTTTTACACGTAAGCAAACTATTTTCTTATGTTTAAATGCATCCTTTAGATATACATATACGGATTATTTTGGAACATACAATATAAGTATCTAGGTGATAACTGCCTACAAATTGTAGACAACCCGAAATTGAGAACTATGTACAAAATACATTTTACGCAGCAGTTGAAACTAACAGTTGTGCAGACATATACTACAATGCTACAATTTTCGTTCTTTGATACAATCCTGACGGACGATGTTTTAAATATTTAATTATTTTAAAGCATAGCTTTTTGAATCCGAATGATACCTAGATTTCGTATTTCGCGCCTCGTGTATCAGAAGTGTCTATCGTCTAATGAAATACATAATTATAGTCTTCTTTCCTTTGCAACGAGAACGATTCAATTGACACGGTATCTTTACTCAGAAAGTCTTTAGTTTTGCCGACATCCGATTTGACCGATCTGTCACTGCCCAAGTGATATCGTCCTGCGAACTGTTTTTTTTGTCCTGACCACAATATCCCGTTTCTGAGATCAATGGGGCAATCAGGCTCGCGTGTCGATCGCGACCTGCCTTAATAAGAGGACGGGCCCACGCTACGCACATGCCATTACAACCCACGCGTGTGTAAGATCGAGTAAACGTTATGAGCTTATGAGTTATTCTTGAACGGATTCCTTGTGTATTGCAAGTAATAGGCCTATCTTTGATGAATCACCAATGAATAGCAAATCTAACTATCTTCGTCTAGATAGATCAAATTGTAAATTATGTATATTAACTGGATAAGTATTGTCCAATTAAGTCAAGTCAACGTGAGTACACTTAATCTCATACAGTATAACCAAAGTTTTTAGTGTAATTAATAACCTTTAAGATAAATTTTGAGGACATACGTAGCAAACATAATTCGATATTTATTGTGAAATATAAATTTAATCCATTTTTCACTTATCATATATACCAAAAGCTCACTACATACAATCGTAAACACTACAGTGAACTCTAAAGCTAAGTAAGGAATGCACTACCAAGATACTTACCTATATCAACGAGCCTTATAAATGTGTTATTAAAACAAGTTGGATTACAACTGACATCCCGCACATAATTTACACTTTGTTTTAATTCGTTCACCCTTCTGTGTTAAGTATTATTTTACGTTTCAAGACTACCCGTGCTTATCTTGTCTAATTAAATTACAATAACCAGTTATCTAAGTACCGAAGTACCGGCAGCTGCGGCAACCGACTCAAGATCCTATCCAATTTTAATCATAATCAGTAAAGCTTACAAAAATAATTCCCGGGGAACTTCTCACAAGGATAATTATAAAAACCTGCGATTTGAATGAGAATAGATAACGAAAGGGACCTCAAGGTGCGAAAGGGACAGCCATCGAACAAATGTCGCGCGCGTTCTAACACAAAAACAGGAGTAACGAACTAAAACGCCAGGTGTGAGCCCATGCCATGTGCTTCGTAACAGAAACTACATTTATTTATGCCTTTGCTCGTGGTCTTCATTTATCTAGCAATAGCTGAAAGTAATAATGTGGAATAATAGGAAAAAATAATAATTGTAGATAAGTAATATCTCGAAGGAATTGATAGACAAATGGAATTATACTAAATTTAAATATATGCAAAGTTACCTACATTTTATGTAGGTACCTCTACCTCTATGCAATGCAATATAATTTTAAAATTTTTTTATTGTACATTATTTACACATGTACTTTATTTACACAAAACGATAAAATTTACAAAAATAATTTAACAGGCAATTTAATCAAATGTACAATAATATGCAATCTTATTATAAGAATGGGAAGTTTTTCATATATTATTCATAGAAAAAGATTTTTACTGACATTCGCATATATGAATTTTTTAATTCAATAAATTTAATGAGTTATTGTATTTATTTACAATATAAAAGAACTTCGATCCCAACTTTCCCAAGACCAAACACATGATGATCACGTAAAACGTTTACACAAAAACGTCACACTCTTTCAGACGCAGTTGGGTAAAAATACGATGATTTTATTATATTCCCATGATTAAAAAAAATATATATAAAAAGAAACTTCCAGTAACGCCATCTAGGAATTTATGTAAACAGCGCCATCTGGCGGCGAGTAGCAGAACTTTTAAAACTGCGTCGAGTTGTCGGCATGACATAGTTCTTTTATATTACGTAGATGGCGCTGGCCACCGATGATGAGTTCTGAAAAATACGTTAAGTTCTAGATTTTTTTTTAATTTTTGTAAAAAAATACCATTGCAATCTATTAACTTTATGATTATTTTCAATGAAATAGTAAATTCAAGTTATATTACGACAACGTACGCTCGGTAATAATTTCTTACATCAATTACCTTCAGGAATCAGGGCTGATGTAACGTTAGAAGTTTACCAATTCCAATAAGATTAGAACTTTACTAGATTCGATCATAGGATTTATCGTTTTGGATATCTACAAAACTGTACGTAGGTATTTAAGTTAACGAAACTTAAATTAAATTCTTGCAGGTATGATAAAAATAGGTACTTACATCTAAATATGTTTAGTTAAAATATGAAATGAAAGAATCCGGCTTACCGAAACAAACCGCTAGCATACTAAACCACTAATCTGTCGTCTAACCCACATCCATTGCATGTTTGTCTATTAATTTTCCCCTTTTGTGTTAACGTTCTCTTTTGTTTTACTTACTTTATTTTGCTTTATGTTAAGTCCGTGGTGTGTATGTTGTTTTAGCTTATTTTGGGACCGGACGGCACGTTGCAGACAGTCAAAAGTGAGTCTCGCCGGGGTCGCGGCAGAGGGCGCTCATCGACCACTCCCGTGAGTATTTTCCTTTCTTATCTTTATTTCTTTTTGTTTTCTTTCATCCCGTGTCATGTTATGTGTACCCTTTATGTTTGCGACGACTAATTATTTATTAACCTATTTAACGAACGGTTTAGACTAAATTATAAATATGTTTTCGTTCTTTATTTTCATTTCAACATCGTTTGAACTTTCTACTTTAAAAACTAATTTTAAGCCGCTGTTACGACTCCACCTGCTAATTGAGGCGATAATTAAGTCGTTTTAATAATTATTCTGCAACTTATTTATAACTATACGAGTACTAGTCATATATTTACAGCGTTATACACCATATAGATTTATCGATAGATAGATTAACAACTCATTTTCGTCACAACCGTTAAATATCGATGTAGTTTCGTCGCGTTACTCTTATATACTTCTTATACTTATTTACTAAGTTGAATACATATTTTGTATTCTTCCCTCTTCATTTGTGCATTTATAATGGAAATCGCGAAAAACGTCGGAAATAGCA
>DWNE01000783.1:0-25624 GCA_018249875.1 Cecropterus toxeus | reverse complement strand
GAGCTCCCCTGACTATTACGACTTGACCACTTTTAAATTGAAGTAAATTATGGTGATCCTATTGCGAAATTTTGTTTAATGACGGGGCGATGTTTTACACTACACACATTACACAATTATACACCTATTTTATACAAATACACACCTATTTCTAGCGAGAAGCAGTTCTTGTGCTTCGGTGGAAGCATGTGGTTGCAGGCTCACTTATATATGAGGCGAACATCCCAGTCCTCGGGAGTAGCAACACATCTGTAATCGACTTCAGATAGAATCCCTGTTCTATATGAAGTTGCTTATAGATATTCATGGGTGGCAGCAACCACTTACCATCGGATGGGCTGCATGCTCGTTTGTTACTGCATTCTTATAAAAAAAAAAACACGCTATACCTCGCGATTTCACCCGCTACCAGATAAGGAAAAAAAAACAAACAAACATAGCGTTATCAAACAAATATAACCAATAGCCTTCCTCTTAAAATTGACCTGACTTATATAGAGATGAACTATGTATAATAGGTTTATTGTGTAAAATTCGTAACGCATTTTCGTTTCATAGACTTAAATCACAACGATTCTAAATAAATTTTTCTTAAAAAATATAAGGGTAAATAGAACATTGTTATTATAATTTTGTTTTACATTATTATATTATTTTATTTATGGTTTTAATTTTATAAAAATCTAATAGAAAACATAATAATACTAATATCTAATAATATTTTTTTATATCTCAAGCGATAAAAAGGAAGAATATTTCCCACTAAATCTTGCATCACACAATACGTACTTATAACCCTAAACTGCAACATTATATGAAATATTAAAAACCATATTGTTGTCCATATTACGCCCTGAGTGAAGTGAAGTGCGTTCCCCAAGAACCACTTTAAAGTGACAATATAACATGTCATTTTCGTCACTTAGAAATATCACACAATAGGTTTCTCGCAACGTGTAAGTAATAAGAAGTGCTTGAACTGTAGCTATATTTTTATCATAGATTTTATGTATACATTGGGGTAGTGTGTTTTTAAAATGCATTTGCAGTGAAATACCACAGCTAATATGCTTTGGTCTGTCAAGAAAATTTCGTAATAACTAGGTAATTCATGATAATTAATAAATAAGTAATATATTTTACGAGTACTCACGACATGCGATCTTTGAATTTTTTTTGGCGATATTTACACCCAATTACATAGATCGTGGTCAAAATGAAACTGTTGACTATTTGATTAATTTTTGTATGTATAAAAATGTTCTACTTTTTTTATTCATCTCGTTCACATACTTTGAATCACACTTTTTAAACATGAAACATGCGTAATAATGCTTATATTGTATGCTAGTTACTTCTTGATCAAAAACTACGTTAGTTGTCCATACAAATATTTTATCTAACTACTTATCTAATAAATATCTAATGATAATGTCACCTAAGCACGATTCCCATGAATTATCTATTAAAACCAATAACCATTGATCGACCACAATGCACTAATGTTTAGACTGAAAACCATTGAAGTATAAAATACTTAAAGATTCCCATAGGGTCCTATAGACCCCAGATAATGGAACGAGCTAATACCTCGTCATTTGGGGTTAATTCTTGAGGTGTCAACCTTTTGTGTCAATAAAGGTGAACACTAAAGCTACGAGGTCGAATCGCCATTGTATTTTTAATCTGTCGCTACCTGATGACATAATCTGTGGTTCAAAATGGATCGATTGTAATGACAGCTCGCTTGTTAAATAAGGATTAGATGAACTACTGAACTTTTAACGTATTTTAACGAAATGTTATTGGAAATAATGAACAGAAATTAGAGCACGCCTAAATAGTACGATTTTCATATATTTTTAATAACCACATATAGAAATGTTATTGGTATGTTCCAATGTATATTTTACGATAGATTTTTAACGATTATTTTTTTAGAAACTATATTCTTGAAAGTGATCCTAAATGTTGGTTAAAAAGACTTTTCCTCTCAAAAATGCTTCTCAGTAAATTTCGCTGATGTAACAGTAGGTACCTACTGTCGTTAATGTAAAATTTATTTGTCTTATTCTGTTCTTATTATTACGTTTATTTATTTCTAGTAATGCCCGCAGTTTTACCCACAATAAGACATCTATAATTTATATTATAGGTAGTAAGGTTTGTACAGTAGAGAAATAATAAACAAAAATTCGAAATGCTGACAAAAAATCTGTTATTATTTATTCACAATCTTTCAAACTACATTCATACAAAAGAAAGTCTAGGTATATGTAGGTACACATAGATTCATGATCACTGTGCAAAAAAAAAATCACACATGTTGTCAAAAAATCACAGTTGATGACTATCTTGATTAACACGATAAAATGTAGATAGATCGTAGAGTACTATATTTAATAATATTCTCTTCGATTATTATTATCATTAAGTAGTAGGTATATACATACATACATATACTATATTCGCTAGAGTTGTTGCTACAGCTACCAATAGCCGTCATAATTAGACAAGTACAGAGCTGTCTGCGACTGTGACACGCAACGTCCCGAGAGATCACTAATTTCCGGACAACTCAATTTGTCCCGCACGCATTAACCGTAACCGTACGGCACGGTTGTACGGTTTACGACTTCGGTTGCTCGGAATTCAACTATTTTAATTTGCGAGCGATTTTCAACGCAATACCTTTACAAATCCTTGTAATACGGCTCAGTTTTGTTTAACAGAAATATGTAGTTCGAATCTTTTGAAGTATTACCAGTTGAAGATGACCGGTAAGAGAGTTTTTTATATTTTTGTACTATCAACTCTACCTTGTTAGTTTTAGGTCGCTTTTCCGTTGGAACTTTTCTCTTAGGGTCAAGGCGCGGGTTCGATTCCCAGGTGTGCAGCGTAAATGTAGAGCCACTTCTAAGATGAAGGGAGGTCCGTCATAAAAATTGGACAGGAAAAGCATTCCGGTGTCGCCTTCCAAAATAGAATTAATGTGTTTTACTTACCTACGGTAAGGTTACGTGAGAAAGTTTTATTCAATTATATTTACGGGGAATACACGGAAAATGCCAAATGTCACCATTCCTTTGCAATACTGTTTTAGTAGTCGTTTTTTTATAATAGGGAAGGAGCAAACATGATGGAGCATTTTTTATATCAGATTGAATCTGATGGTAAGTGGAAATAGCCATTAATGTACTCTGTAAACAACTTCGTATAGAAATAGGGTTCTATCTGAAGTCGATCACAGATGCGTTGCTACTCCCGAAGACTAAGATGGTCGCCTCATATATAAGTGGACCGGCAACCACACCCTTCCAACGAAACGCAAGAACTGCTTCACGCTAGAAATAGGTGTGGCGGTGGTACTTCCCCGGTTAAACACTGGTTGTACTACCTTGTGAGCATGGAGTCAACTTGATGGTAAGTGGAAACTGTTGCCCATAGACACGTGTAATCCGGGTAAGATCATAGTCTTTAGAGGTTAGCCAAAGATGCGTTGCTAGCACTAACTAATTTGTTGGAATGCCCTGAATAAGTATGTCTCTCTCTTAAAATTATACAGAACATTGTACAATTTAGAAATAAACTGATGTATTCAATAATTTTATCATAAATTAAGATGTTTCGTATAATAATTCTGGTATTTACAACTTTATGTATTCAGTAATTTATATTAAAATAAAAAAAACTGGCTAAGAACATATGTGCTCGTAATTTGTGATTGCACGTTTTTGGATTGTCGGATATGTACCAGTACTAATTAAAAATATAAAAGAATACACTAAATTAAATATAACTTAGTTACTTGGTGACTCAGCCTGCCATCATCAGATGTAAAGTATAACCAATTTACTACTAGTTACTACCTGCGACGACTAAGTTCTTCTTCCTTAATTCTATTTTATTACTTTTCAAAGGGATTTTCTAGATCGTATTTGCCACGAAAGTGTAAGATATTTGATTTTTTTCCTGAGGTATTGCCAGATATCTGTTACATGCTTTCCAAAAAAGTTCAAAAAAGTTCGTTTCAAAACTAGATTAGCACTGAAGATTTCTCTGGTATGTCAGATGTCCATAGATGACAGTGACTACTTACAATCAGGATATTCTTCAGTCTAATTAACTTCTTACGTCATTTAAGCCTGACAAATTTATGGTTTCATAAAAGAACACAGATTGATAAACTAAACCGCTATATTTTTAACGTCAAATTGTTGACAAATCTATCTATTTAATTGAATTACGATGATTCTCTAAACTCTAAGCCTATTCGGTAGGTTACTCTGAAGTTTCGTACAATATTTTAAGAAATTATACTACAAAACACTAACCTTATTGTAAAAATAACTTGGCTCTACAAAGCGTAGTCTAGTCAATAGTAATAATATGATAATGCTATGCGTCTGCAAATTCCTAGACGCGCATATAAATTTTCCGTTAATTCTTTGAAAGCTACCTTAGTAACATTTCCACGGACTGCAACACTGTAGGCCCCACTGCTGGGCATGGTTTCCCTACTTGTCAAGGTCTGGGACCATGAGTATATAATATATATTTTTTGTACCTTGAAGAGGCCTATAATATAGCGTTCCGGTACCTGTATTCCGTAAGCATTAAAGTATCAAGTAATTTGGTAGTTATTTGAGCTCAACTTTATTTTGGATGTCGGTCTTCCTTCTTCCTTTTCATGTTAACCAAAATGTATGTATATTTATCATTAATGATTCTGTTTCTACAACTAGCACGCATTTCACGCCTATAATTTTAATGGCATTAGGCTAGCCCCTTACGTATTACTTTGTTTCTCTGAACTGTATTAATGTACATTATGTTGGCGTTCAATAAAAAATAAATAAAACAGATTTAGGTAAAGTTAGGGTAAGTTACATATGATAAAAAAAAATAACAAAATAGCAACCAATTTCAATGTCACCAAAAAGTAAAAAAAATCTTTAAAGAGTTCGCATTTAAATAGCTAATTAGTTTTGAGTAGGATGTCCTAAATATGATAAGATATGTGATATTTATAATTTATCAGTACAAAACAGGCACTTGCCATGAACTTTTCATCCATTCTACATCTAATCAAAAAACTACAGACGTGTAAGGAAATACCTTCACAAAGTACATGCAATAAACTTTATTCGAGCGGACTAAACTTTTCAAAGAGAAATTCACACCCTTAAGGGTCGGTAGCTTTCTTAAAAGCGTGGACATTTGAACCCTTGAAATTTAGTCAACCGTCTATTCCCTTGGGCCTTGGACCCTCGGTCAATTGAAGCAGGATAAATCAACAACATTTGCACTTTTGTTAAGAATATCTTATATTTGCGATCATTCTTACTTGCAGATATATTCTTAAACAAAAATTAAAGATTATAAACAAAAAAAACTAGGTAGTTATGTTGTTAAAAACATTGAAACAAGAAACAAACCCAACTGTTTTTACTAATACTGCTAACATAAGAAATTATATTTTAAGATTTTTTATTTTTGTAGTATCTACTTATTTTTATGAGCAGTTGTTTTTTAACACTGCTTAAGAGGCAGTATGTTTTTCGAGCGTACGTACCTATGTTTGTTTGTTTGTATGTACGTCGATTTCTTTGGCACACGCTACAGCCCAAACGGCTTGACGAATTGTGACGTGTGATCATTAGAATCGTCTCAATTTGCGTAAAAATTATATAGCCTATATTTAAAAAAAATGGCATCTGGTAATAGAGGAAAAGGGGGGGGGGGTTACTTACGCGAAACCGCAGGCAAAACCTAGTCCATACGTACGTAAGTCCAGTGTTTGTTTAAATTTAACTAGTCATTGCATTTTAGTGATATAACAATGAATTGTAAATTCTTTATCAGAAATAAAGATCTTAAGCCATATTTATTTTATGTTTGTGAGGATGTATGTCTGAGGATACCTAATGGTGTTCCTCTTTCAAGCAAATGAGCTCATATAGTTTATGGCTCGGATTAACGAAAATATTGAAAACAAAAATAGCCTATAAGTTGACCAGATAAAAAAGCTACATCCATGCAAAATTTCATGTAAATCGGACCAGTGGTTCTTACGCGATTGCGTACAAAAAGACACAAACCATCTCATTTTTAACCGACTTCCAAAAGGAAGGAGGTTCTTAATTCGTCTGTATTTTTTATGTCTTAGTACAGATAATGTATTATTTTAATTTGAAATATCACATAATCAACTGGCAGTTAATACGAACCAACGTCAAACACCGAACACAATGACAACGTATTAGCTAAACGATCTATCGTATTTATGCGTGGGGCATTAAATAAATATACATTGAGGGGCGCTCATATTTGACGTAGGAAATGAAAATGTCACCGGCTTATTACGCCTTAGGATTATTGGTATAACCAACGATTATTTTCACAGATAATCTACAACAGTAATGTCGTAATGAAGGCCCGCCGCCGCCATCTTTGATTGCTGACAACGACGCTTGATTACGTATTCTTATGGCAATATAGACATTCTAATGACCGTTTGGCTGTACGGAATGTATTGAAACCTTGAGTTATTGGACAATATTATACGTTCAGGTGTGAAGCATGTAGGTATACAATTTTTGTCGATTTTTTTTTGCATTTTTATAGAATACAGCAACAAAGGTGGGACGGTAGAACCACCGCAATTGTACTACTGAGAAATACCACCACCACTTTTGAAAGTACTAAAATTTATACTTAACCACGACTTAATCCAATTGAAATTTATATAAAAACCGTGTTCGCACGACATCTGATTAAAGGTATGCGTGTCGGAGCAAAGTTCACGGTGGACACTGATGTCAAATGAGGTACCCCCCGTTAAGAAAACGTTTAAGCTGGATTAGGTGTTCTTGATACGAGGCTATTCCGGTGAAATGATCAATTTTGCGATTCTTAGAAATTGGATTTTTAGAAATTGGCTTTATATGTAAATATGTCTGAAATAAATAATACCACGCAGATTTTATATAATTTATAGGAAAAGGTTGAAAGGCAGGGACACACGAAACGTTCACATTTAGTCCTCAGGTTTAGTAATGCATCTGTGGTATCTATTCTATTTGGGATTAAAAGCAAACGTCTACCCGTATGACCAATCCTTAGAACTTCTATTCTATATAGAGTGGGTTACAGACATATTGTATAGATGGGATTGAAGTTTAATAGTATTTTTAATGTAATTTATTAACTACAATTTTTATATTGATAAACTAATTATTATCATTCAATCTTCAATCAAACAGTCGTCAATATTTTTCTTAGCTACTGTTTAACTTGTAGAATGACCATGATACCTTAAAAATAGGGATGAATACGTACGTTTTTTAAAGTATTAAGACTAGCTTGTCGAAATAATCAGAAGGGCCTCGTCTCACGGGATGGCCGTCACTACACCCCCGAGATGAGCTTAATATGACTCGGCGTTTCTGAACTGAAAGGACACCGTCACTCGATCGTACGGCGATTCACAATTTGGTAATAGGTGTTATGTTTATAAATAAACTTCGGAAGTCTATAAATTTCGTAAATAAAATGTATAAATATAAATTGTTCAAAATTTTAAACCGCGTTACATTTTAAATATGCACATAACTTATGCTTATTCTTTTTTTGGTATATTATATAAAAAATAACCATATTTAGGTTCGAAAACATTTTCAAATAGATTTTTAAAAAATTTTTATATTGTGATAAATTAAAAATAACTGTGTCATACAATAGTCTAACGTTTCATTTCTTTCAATGTATTATTAAAAATACCTAAATTTTAAAAAGTCCGAAAAATGTAAAGAAGTTTTCTTTATGAATAAACTCGTCAACAATAGTAAACTAGCAAGTACAGTTATAAAACAGGTAGATGACGTAATTCTAAGATGATCCTGATATGCAAACTTTATCTATGGAATGAGGGACAAGTGGGTGCAACAAGTTGTTATAGCTGTAAATGTAATAACCGAAAAGCCGGATATAATTAAGCTAGATAACTTTTTTAAAATGACAGTTTATTTTAGATAAAACATACATTATTTACATTAAATATTGTATTGCTTGTACTGAAAAACAATTACTTAGTATATACTTCTGGTACATTTATTTTTTGATAGAAAAAAATATTCAGAATAGATATATTTTATTAAGTTTCTTTGGTTATTTCCTGTCCATTGCAAAAAATACTCGCTAAATGGTGGTAATCATTAGCAGGAACTTTTTAAATTGCTATAAATAATAATTGTTTCACACTCCAATAAATATACGAGTCGTGCATCATTTCTTTTCACTAAGATTCATATTGGAACAAAAGTTATCTTCGCTTCATATCCGCCTAGTGGTGCATTTAGCAGAAAACCTGGCCAAAAATAAATAAAGCGGACTGCCCCGTCCGAGTCCTCGGGGACTAACGATTTGCGCGCTCGCCAAATTGCTGCTCTTTAGACGGACTTTAATAATCACGTCATATCCAATTTTCCTTTGAAACGCACCCTGAATACAAATGGGGTGCGAAGACGTTTATTGAATGCAACCTAACGCTACATATGTGATGACCAACAAGTCAACTAATTACTGACAATTTAACAATTATACGCTGGCCGACGTCCAGAAATAGATTAGCAAAATGTTTACAATGACTCGGCGTTCCGGTCGTCTGCAAAAACAGTTTTATCTAATAGTTACTGAAGTTTTTATTACGTAATAAGTTACAGTTGTTCCCGAGAAAGAACACTGAACGCCATCAAAAAATCAATTTAATAAAAATCAACACCAATTTTCACAGAACACAATCTTTTTAATAGAAGACCTTTTTGCATGTGTCAGACGCTTTTATGATCGATCTTGGGAGGTAATGACTAAATTATCAAGATCTTATAAGGTGTTTCGTGGCGAGCACATTTAATTTCAATAGACGGTGTCGTTAGCGCAAAAAATTAGATTCTGAATAGTATTCAAACTAGATGATATAGCAGACTTACACCCCAGTGGGCAGTGATCCCGCTTTAGGGACAAAAAATGACCAATCTACTCGACGCGTCGATACGGGCATGACTAATGGTTGTCGGCCGCTTAGCAAATTGCCTGCCAAAATCGTAGCGAAACTGGAAAATTGTTTCATTCATAAATGCAATAGCCGGGATTTGCTCTGGATGGCTTTCTGATGAATAAAATAGTGGTCCAGGGATAACACAGCCCCATGTGATAGCGGTTTGGGATGGACAAATGCTTGTATTAGCATTATCGTATAGTCAGATTGCTTTCCATTTTTTATTCTTTCTCCCCTTTTATACTTTGTTTCCAATAGATGATTCGGTAAAACGATGTGTTATTCATATTTGATTATTTTACGAAATAAGGGGCAAAGTAAAAGTATAATAAGTATAAATAAATCAAGGAGAACTACGAAGCGTATTATTCTAAAATTAACACTACTATATACACAACATTAATTTTGTATTTAAATTTCTTTACGGCCTTTAGTATAATACAAAGACAAGCTGCATTTGCGTCAAAATAACTCTCTAAACAGATAAAACTAGCGCCGATAGAATTAGCAATACAAAGAGAAATGTTGGGCCGTATTCGCAGCCAATTGAAAGGAGAAGGAAATAATAGTTATTTGCAATAATCAACTGAAGGGATGGCTGATTGCGCCCGGCGGGGGAATTTTTCCCGTATTTTTGTCTGGCAACTCGCAGTCTCTGCTCAGTGTTCGCTCCAACATTTCATTGAGCTTTAAAACTATTTGCAGCCAGTAATAGAGGTCTTTGTGTAAATTGTGATTGAAATTTAAAAGTCGGTGAACTGCGTTGGAAAAAAACCCTCCCGTTGAAAAAGTTAATGAACGTTGCAATGGTAAATATTTTGTAATATTAAGTTATTTTAAAGGTATAGTATTACAAACATCAACATGAGTCATCTTTTCATGATTTCTATGTTATTTTATTAGAACATTTAATCCCATCGAATACGAATCGATCTCACCAAATACATCTTAAATAATACTAAAGAGTCCACACCCCTACCAATCGTGCCAATTCAACCCTAAAAGAAAGAATTAAAACAACAGGGGTCAGCACAAAAGTCCGTTGATGAGGTAAAGGGGAAATAATGCATCATTTTCGGACCACTTGTCCCGCTGTTAATCCGGACTGACCGGGCTCGTGATCGATTGTTGTCACCCTACATACCAGCCCATGTATTGGAATGTGTATTAAAGTTGGGAAATAAATTGACCCTTTAGTCTCCTATACAATACGTGGCAACATTATGATATGGAGTAACTTACTATTAGAGTACATAAAGAGAAAGAAATACAGGTATTCTCGTTCTTACACTACAGTAGGTAATGGTAATATTCTTATTTAACACTTGTAGTAAACAAGTGTTAAATAAGAATAGCTTTAGATTAGGTACATCATCATAAAGAAAACTGGTTTAATTGATTTCGTCGATGGTAAAAATCTACTTCAATTGCAATAGCGACAACGACGAACAACATTTAAATATGTCGATTAAGATACTTAATCGTAAGTTTTGCGTAACGAAAAAAATTAATTAAGTTGAAATATGGTGATAAATTGATCAATTGTAATATTGATAGTTAATCATACAAACTTAGAGTGGAAGCGTCTTAAAAGGCTAAGCCTAATGGCAGAACTACTACAGTTTGACTGCGGGAGGACCATCGCCAGACCTATTTGTACCGTGAGATATTTCTTACTTGCCCGCTGATTTATATGAGGCGACTATATAATTAAGAGTGTCTTATGTAAACGACTACAGGAAGAACCCCGCCAGACCTCTCCATGACCGGCAGTGAACACTTATCATGAAGCAAACTTGCTCGCTTGCTACATCAGTTCAACAAAAAAACTTGGCAAAGACCGTCAAAGTTTTATATAATTATGGAGTTATTATAGCTAAACATTTTTAAGTTTACGACGTTGAAGCTTTGTGTTGCGACCTCTGATGTCTAAGCTAGATAACAGCTGCATTCCACGATACACAGTTTAACCGCAATTGCAAAGGTTTTAAAATTTAAATAGCTACTTTGAAACGTTTAGACACGAGCCAAGCATTATATTTTAAGTTAAATATTTGATACGTGTTTTGCATTATTTTTTTTGCATGCAGTTTTTATTCCTTTTTATTTCCCCATTAATATACTTGGATGTGTCTAGTTATTACGATTTATAGCAATTAAAATATGCATTCACAATTCATTTTTTTATAAGGAGAATATCCGAATGTTTAAGAACTTTAAAAATTGAACGTATTGATTACTACGTACGTAGCGTGAACTTATTAGGCAACTGAGCTCATCTTTTCCTATCGTAGCCTAATTGAATCCCAATTTATGAAGGTCAACCATGTTACTTTCTTAATTTACTTTTCTCAATTGTTCTGATCCTGAAAAACATACCCGAAAAAAAAAAAGATCACGCAATACTCCATAATTATTTCATCTTATAAACCTTTTTAGCGATCTGGTTTTTTTATTCTGTATATTTTGCTTTATAGACTTTCTTACCGTCTTTTTCTTTTTACACTTTTTTACACTTCCTCAAGTTTGGCTGGGAGAAAAATTTATTTAGCATTAATTTTGTTTTATGTACTGCAACTCAGTTTGATCAATAAAGAATAAATAAGTATCACTTTCTATTAATCAGAAAAATCTCTTTACTACGAAAAATAAACATTATATTTATATATAAAACTGTAAGATTTTTTTTCATCTTACTTTCGTATGACATTACTAAAAATACAAAACATTTCATTCACAAATTTCATTCGAATATATAAAAATCACCTGCAACAGAACCAAACCGCAGACACAAAACGATCGATGATTTTGAAACGATTTTGACCTTTCGGTTTTGTAATGACATATAATGATTGAGTAATTCGTTTCGATTTTCGTTTTACTCCACTTCTTTTATTCCTGTTATACTTCTTTTCATATCAAGGGTTTTGATAATAACGTTTTTTATGGATCACTTCAAAAATTGGCTTCTTAGGCACTTGCATTTTGAATAATACAACTTTTTTAGGTTTTACAAAATCTAGCACTGGAACTTTTTATCCCGTTGTTTCTTGTTTTTGTCTAGAGTTTGGTATTAGTACTTAGTTGTTACCAAAAAGAATACATTTGCGAAATGAACTTTCTTTGACAAATCGCTCCATAGGTGAGAATGTGGGCCGTTTATAGCCTAGGCATCTGCTAGTGTTTAAGCTGGATGTATGTTATGAATAAACTGTTGGTATGCTCTATATATAAACCGATTCTAACCTCTAGTTATATTTTACCAATGTTTCTAGTCTGGTAGCTTGTAAAAACTGGAATGGATAGAGGGCGCGACGAATCGGCGTGACTCAGCGTGTGCCTGCTGATTGAAGCTGACTACTGTGTACTACAGGGTGTTATGAAATCAAATAGAAAAATATAAAATCGAAAAACGTCTGTCACTGAGCATTTATAAAAAAGCGTTACTAAGTTCGTATTTTTTTACATAATGATTTCAAATTTATTTGTCTGCAACTTTTTTGTATATATATCGCGTGTGTTTAATTAATAAAATAGTAAAGATAATATGCTATATATTGTAATATTTATATGAGGATGGCAATATTTTTTGTTTTTAAATTTATGACAAAATATATAATTAGTGCTCTTAGCTTGTGTTGGATTTTTTATTAACATGAATCATGACCATAACATTCAAAACAAACGTGGTTAATTATTATCGTTATTTAAAATTGTCAACTATTTCACATTTTGTACCTAAAATGGAGCACCCTGTATAATCTTACTTAAAAAATAATAAAAGACAAAACGTAATAGATCCATATATTCAGAAAGGGCCGACTATCTTTTTAAGCCCGATACTGATTCTACGCCATGATAACTTCAGAAACATTTTATGTCTAGGGAAGAAAGTTGAAGTTTGCGCAATATTAATTTTTATAACCGAAGATATATTTATCAACGGTCGAATAGTTAATCTTTATCGAATGATTACAATATGTTTGTTGTTGTTGCCCTACTACATTTATTTCTACATTTCGATCAATGTTACCGAGTACCTTTAAACAATTTTACAATTTATTTAATGGTATTTGCCGATATTTAAACACTACCATTACTATTAAATAACTTTTATTCCCAAAAATAAAATTAGAGTTTGTGACACATGTGTATGTAACATATCCTTAAGAAATACATTTGATAAAACAGTCATTTCTTTATCATTATATTTAACAAAGCTTGATTAGAATGTGTTATCCCAGCTTTATGGCGAAATAACTTCAGATTCAATGATAAGGAGCTTTGAAAAACAAGTTGATATGGAAGAAATTAGAATCATTAATATTTCTTAATTTAATCAAAGGTGATTTTGATTGAAATTATAATGCAAAACAGGGAATCAATATGGATTTTTTAAACTCTTCTAACGGCTTTCTAGAAACAATTTATCTTAGCGTTTTTCATAAAATAATCAACTATCAAGTTATATTTATTTGTAGCTCTATAAAAAATTATAAACTTATGCAGCAATTTCTTGTTAAATCAACGCACTCAATGAGATCAGATATAAATTAAGGTATTAAAATTGATCATGACACGGATATTAAACTATGCAATTGCACGCTACCAGACTCATTCAATATGCACTGGAAGTTTACATTAATTCCGCAATTGATGTAAAACGAAAAAAATAATGATATCTTAACAAAAGCTGCGTCAGAAAACCGTTAAATCATATTTGACGCAGACACAGTAATTACTTTTACAAGATAGACGATAGAAAGCGTATACGTAATTAGGACCTTGTACGAATTTCGAATTCGATTGACTTCGAGGACGAGTGTTCGAATTTTAAATTTAATTAAAAAATGTTTTGTCTTTTTAAAATCGATTGTTCTTTAAATAATATTTTTAAAATAAAATACTGCGCTTTAAAATTTGTATCATTTAAGATTAATGTTATTTCGTACGATAAAAGTAGTTTTCAACCGATTCATCGTTTTACTATTATTGTTTTTTTTTTATTTAACATGTAGCTTCTCCAAAAATCTCGTTACGCGGTCTTGAAAAGTAACATGTTATTCTGAATAAAACATCTAATTGCGGTCGCATCACACAAAAGCCACTAGCGACTATGTTTTTTCTCCCATTGTGGTCAGAGATCGTTTTTTGTTCGTTCAGGTGCAACGATTGAATTCAACTCTTACGTACGTAAATATTGGAGAATTTATAACTGTTTACGCGTTTTTACGAACTTTTATTATTGTTACACAATTGTTAATCAATTGTTAATCAAGCAAAATAATTATGTCATATAGACATGTAGGTATATTTGGTTATTATTATTTTATATATTTGAGATAATCTGCCACGCATAGATAATAAATAGTTTGACAGATAAAAAATGTCAAAAGCATAGACTAAACTTCGGTAATATTTATTATTGTGTTAATTTCAAAGACAATATGACCGGTCTTAATAAATTACAAAAGTAAATACATAGTTTTTTGTCTATGAATTACATATTTTCACAGAATTTACGATTTTCACACGATAACTGTTTATAAACACTACTTTCTACAGGCAACGTTTTTTAAAATCTATGCAGACTTTCCTATAGGTAACTTTGTGACCGGGCGAGTTGAACAACCTGCCTAAGTTTTTACTTCATGTAGGCACCATTTTTTTCAAGTCGTCTGGACTAAAACCTATGTAATAAGAACTAAGTAG
This sequence comes from Cecropterus toxeus, assembly GCA_018249875.1. Lineage (NCBI taxonomy): Eukaryota > Metazoa > Arthropoda > Insecta > Lepidoptera > Hesperiidae > Cecropterus > Cecropterus toxeus. The sequence continues at coordinate 10,854 of DWNE01000783.1, read as the reverse complement.
ATAAACCAATTTGATTCGCATTAGATTCACTGCATGTATGGATCTAAGTTATCTAGTAAGTAAGTCAGTCAGGCGCGGCCGGGCATTGGATGGGTGACCGTTAGTGACAACATGTGTCTGAGCCTCAAAAAAATTATAATTAAAATAGACTTCAGCGAAGCAAAAGGAAAAATGTAAATTTTTGTCGCACTTAATGGGACGTATACATAAGTACCTACTTATCCTAACAGGTGGTAGAACCAGTGTAGTTGGACCGGGGAAGTACCATCGCCACACCTATTTCTAGCGTGAAGCAGTTCTTGCATGAGGTGGAAGGGTGTGTTTGCTGGCTCCCTTATATATGAGGCGACCATCTTAGTCCTCGGGGGTAGCATCGCATCTGATACGGTACATAGAACGGTTGTTCTATATGAAGTTGCTTATACGTTTACATGGGTGGCGGATCACTTACCCTCAGGTACACTGCATGCTCGTTTGCTACTTTAAAATTATATAAAAGAATCCAAAGTAAAAAAACGGATTACCAAATAATTTGTTTAAAGTACCCTAACTACTAACGAACTTTTTACTCTACCATCTGATGCTGACGTATCATTAAACGTTTACGTAACATTGATAGTGATCAATCAGGTATTGGTAGCCGGTACTAGCAACCTACCAAGATTGCCGAAGGCATTAAACGGTAGCCAACATGGACATATTTCTTTGTTAAGGGTAATAGTGGCAAGCAGAAAAATAATTCAGTTAGTCTCCAAAGTGGGTCCCGCGTTCGATTCCCGGCCAGACAGAAATATGAATGATGAGTTTAAATTTCTGTTCTGGGTCTGGGTTTGTGTATTCGTCATTGTGTGTCCATGGCACCCACGACACAGGAGAAAATCCTAGTGTGGGACTATCAGTGTAGAAAGCGTGTTTGTATTTATAATTACTTTCTTGCCTTAAACTTTTTTTGTCATATAGGAGTAGCAAACGAGCATGCAGTCCATCTAATGGTAAGTGGCCACTGTCGCCAATGGATGTCTATTAGCAACTTCATATAGAACTGGGGTTCTAAGAAGGAATATGGTCGCCTCACATAAAACTAACCGATACCACAGCTGTCCACTTATATAACGCTAGAAATAGGTGAAGTGGTAGTACCTCCCTGAACTACACTGGTTCGTGGTAAGTGGTAGAAGCTGTGTAGTAATTATAAATTCGTCAACAAAAAACAAATAAGTCGTCTCGTTTGAAAAGTTTTCCTACCTCTACCTATGCTAAAAGGTGGAAAGACGCCCTAAAACTCCTAATTTTAAATACATTAATTAATAAGAAAGTACCTATGAATTAGAATCGTTTTTACAATGATTTAAGTTCTTTTTTTTAATTTTAACAAATTATTTATTTGAAGGAATATTTAAGACCTGAGGAACAAATAGACATAGAAAGAAATAGACTCAAAAAAATGTCAACACAAAAAGCAAGAAAGTCCTGTCTTTTAAAGGTTTTTCTGTCTCGTCTATACTGGGGGAAACGGATCCTCTTATTCACTCCTCATTCACACAGCCTACTCCACATAGCCTACATTTCTTGTCGGAGACTTTCGACAATTTCATACTCTTCCGACAAACATACGAATGATGACTTGCGTGTTTTGTAGACGCCCAGATTTACACATTAAAACATAATGTCGTGATGTCGCTTGGATAGGAGTCTATGCTAAGCATAGCGGACCTGTTTAATAGAGTATGCAGAACTTACGCCCTTTCGACCTTAATTACGAAAGTTAGCTTAAAGGTCTTTGAATATTTGCCAGTTTTCACTCCGGAAGCACTATGGCCACACCTATTTTTGCCAAAAAACAGCAGTATTATGCATTGCTGTGTTCTGGATTGAAGAGTGTGGTAAGAGAGATATACTTAGCCGAGGCGTTCCAACTTAGTCATCAGGTAGTAACGCATCTGTGGCTAAAGTGGCGGAAGATCTGATCTTATAAGCGATGGGCAAGAAAGGTCTTCGAGTGGCGACCACGTCTTGGCAAAAGGAGTGTAAGTCGCCCCTGACCAGGTGGACCGACGACCTGACGAAGACAGCGGGAAACCGTTGGATTTAGAAGTCACAGGACCGGTTGTAGTGGCGCTGTAAAGGGGAAGCCTATGTCCAGCAGTAGGCCTTCTATGGCTGATAGATTGATGCACTTAATTAAAAAAAAATGTTACATGCCGAGGATTGGAACCCGAACCCGCAGCGTTTAAATGTCCACTCGTTACCAACTCATCGGTTCCACTCAAACAAATGCCTTACATGTACGCACTGTATTTAGTCACGGCTTTTATTTTTCAATCAAAATATTTCAGACAACGGATATGGGTTACTTTTTTAGATTCTATAGCTTTTTCTATGGAAATTTTGATTAAGTGTGAAAGGATTCTTGTCTTGTGATTGAGTCAAAGGCGGTTTTGTCTTCGGTAACGACAAAAAAGCCTTTTGGGATACGTCGTCAGTGTTTTGTTTATTTTTGGAAACACTTTACGAGCCTTTGAAAAGCACTTGATTAATTTGAGTTTTAGTAACATGTGTTTTTTAATTAATTTATCTGTTTATTATCTAAGATGTTAATTAGTAGGTAAAATTAATAAAGTTGAACTCAACATTATTCATGGGAGAAATTATTTTAATGTGACTAATTATTTTTTAGATTTTGTTAACTAACTCTATTTGACAAAGACTAACTTCTGGCAAACTTAAAAAAAAAAAGAAAAAATTAAGAAAAACTAAAATCTTAATTTAAAGACAAAGATATATTGTAAGTACTGGAGACACCACCGCCACACCTATTTCTGTCTAAACAGGTAGCGTTGCTGTTCTGGTCTAAGGGGAGAGGTAAGGGAGAGTCACTTATTCGAGGCGTTCCAACTTAGTCCTTAGAGGTAGCAACGCATCTGAGGCTAACTTCAGATAAGACTGATCTTATCTGGGGTTGATTACAGATGTCAATGGGCGGCAGTGACCACTTACCATCAGATGGACTGCATGCTCGTCTGCTACTTCTACATTATATAAAATAAAGTTATGGTTGATCATACGTCTATCTTACTATTATACTAACTGTGCCCACGGTTTCACCCGCGTTTAAAGAATGTGTAAATATTAAATGTAATAACTTTTGGTAGAGTAGGATATTAATGCAATTAAGATTTTATGTTACGTTAATGGACTATTTAAGGTTTTATGTTTGGAGTTTACGCTATTTAAATACACAAACATACATTCTGAAAATTATAAAATTTTCTATTATTATTTACTCAATTAGTTAAACTGTATTGCTAATTATCGCGATATACAGACACACAGAACTTTCATTTTATTATATGTTATTTTGCATATCATTCTTTAAAGTTAAACAAACATCGTTTTCAGACAAATGAACTAAACTCCCATGCCAATTAACTTTTGACTCGAAAGCTATACAAGTATTTGAATTAAACTCAGTAAGCTAACTTCATTATAAAAACGTTCTGGGAAAACTACAAATTACGAAGGTGAACCTGATCTTACGATATACTTGTTCAAATTATAGTTAGCGAGATTCTGATCTTAAGACAAAACAGTTTTATTGTCAGCCGTGTGTGATTTATTCAGTAAATATTTAAAATGCTGTGCTATAAAATGTTATAGAGAGATATCTAGTTTTTTTATTTTGTTAATAACAAAATTGCAAAATCTACGCGTATTGTGTTTACTAAAATTTGCGTATTTTTATATATATAAAAATATAGTTTATGTATGTTTTGCTCTACAAATGTGGTCACATTTCTATACAAGAACATTTTTATTGCTATATTTGTTTTAATATATCATTGAAGTTGCAACCGAGCATGCAGTCCAACTGATGGTAAGTGGTTATTGCCTATGTACGTCTGTCACCAACTTCATGGAGAACAGGCGTTTTATCTGAATTCTACTAATCTTACGTTGCTACTTACTAAGACAGTTACCTTCATATGAAATTATGGCAACCTCACGCTTCTATCGACATTCAAAAACTGTAAAGCTAGAAATAGTTGCAGTGTTGATACCTCCCCTTCAAACCATGTTCGTTCTCCCTAGCAAAATATATATTTTATCCCGAAATTCCCACAGTGTCTCCCATTTTTAGGAGCCTGTTTAAATTATGAAAGTTTTTCTCAATAGAATATTAACCAAATTGATTGTCCAACAATAAAATAGGTACATTTTGTTCTGTGCTTAACATTTTAACTCTATCCGTTTGTAATGTAGCGGCGCTGTATATTGTTCAACAGTCACGATCCGATAACATCTTAATTTGCGCACATAACTCGTTCTGTCCACGCTTTGAAATACTGTTGTTTAACATAACAAAAAATATCAAAGTGCGTAGGCAGTATTGCATCTAAGTAATTTGTCTAAAAAATGGCGTGTTTAATTCAAATTATTATATAAACTGTGAAAACTATAGGCTTAGGTATTAAAATTGCAACAAAGTGCGTGGGCCGTTTTGCATCGAAGTACCTAATTTGTCTTAAAAATTGGCGTGTTTACTTCTAATTATTTAATTAACTGTGAAAACTATAGGCTTAGGTATTAAAATTGCATAAAATTATTATATAAACAATGAAAACTGTAGGTTTAAGTATTAAAATTGCGGTGCTTGTATTATTGCTGAGTAATGTGTATTTGAAGAACTGGAAAAATTACAGCCTTGATGTTTATCAAAGAGTGCGTTATTGTATTATACTGGAGTTATTTATCTTAAGAAATTGGCGTGATTAAATTAAATTATATGAAGAACTGTGAAAAATATCGCCTTTAATATCAAAGAGTGCGGTTATTGTATTACACCGAAGTAAGTAATTAATCTTTAAAATTTGGCATGTTTAATTGAAATTATTTGAAGAACTGTGAAAACTATAGCCTTAAATATGAAAGAGTGCGATTATTTTATTACACTGGAGTAATTTGTTTTATAAATTGGCGCGTTTAAACACAATTATTTGAAGAGCTGAGAAATATTTTCTTGTGGGTATTATGAATCAAAGTTGTTTCAATAAAGTCTAAGAAAGGTGATTGTTTGCAAGATGGAATATTTCAATAACTGTAAGTCATGCAAGACATAAGTAAATTTTTAAAATATATATTTTTTAAATTTAATTGTTTAAAATAGCGAAAAAAAAAATTTTTTTTGAGAATTTACAATGATCTATATCTTCAATTTGTACTTGCGTCAAATTTTAAACGGATACTTTGAAAAACTGAAAAATGATTACTTATAGCTAATATGAGTCAAAGTTTTTTCAATCGTAATGAACAAAATCAGTTTTTTTGTAAGAAATACGATCAGACAGAACAGTTTTTTATATTATTATTATTTTATAAATCTTGAAGATGTCATAGCTGTTTATAAACAACTAGATAAGTCATATTTAGCACAAAAATAAAAAGCAAATCGGAACTCAACAACCTTAAAGAACCTTCCTAATTTTCACGAAGGTTTTCTAGAAATTTCTTTTATCACTGGCAATCGAGAGCAATAAAATATATTACTTCCTGTCCTAAAAGATGATGTAAGTCAGTCTTGAACAATATAAGTTAGAAACCAGCAAGTCGTCAAGATATAATCTGGTAAGTTTTGACGGTAATTTCGCTGTTTACGCGTGCTCTCTTAAAACGTTTATTATCTTGTTTGTGATTACATTTGACGGCATTGACATGTAGGAAGATATGTCGTAACACCTACGGGCCCGTACGCGTCCCGACTGTTTTGTCTGCCCCCTTGCTGTTATCATTTTAATGCCAATGGATCTGTTAATTTAATGAGTTTAAATTTCTATTCTGGGTTTGTGTTTGTGTATTCGTCTTTGTGTGTCCATGGCATCCACGACAGAGGAGAAAATCCTACTGTGAGGCTATGAGAGTAGAAAGCGTTTTATGATTTTTTAATAATCAACACGTTAATGGTGGTAGAACTCTTCGTAGTTCGACTCCGGAAGCACCACCGCCATAGCTATTTTTGCCTAGGAACAGCAGTGTTAAGGGCGAGGCGTTTCAATTTAGTCCTGAGTAGCAACGCATCTGCGGCGAAGCTCAGGTAAGACTGATAGTATTTGGGGTACCGGGTGTCCATGGGCGGCAGGAGCCACTTACCATCAGATGGACTGCATGCTCATTTGCCACTTCAATATTAGATATATTAAACAAATAAAAAAACAAAATTCGGTTCTGTTTATCCGGGGGCCACTAAACATTTGCTTGAAGCGTTATTATTCTCCGTTCAGCCACGAAACATTCGCTTGGCGTTGCAATCGTCAGTGTGGAGTGAGTTTCCACAAAATTTTACAGATTCCAGAAAAACTTCATGGCCTTACAGATCAGACATAAACATTTGTATTTAACGCTCAAAGCGGAGGCTTGCGGCGCAAAAATTGACGCTTGAAATTTAATGGCCCTCAGGCTAGTGTAAACAGCAAGGTAGGTATATCAGTCGGCGAACGGTAAAACTGTCGCGCCGATCCAATGTGAAAAGGCCCTATGCCTGTTCAGGCTACTTTTATATTATAAACTATAAAGTAAAACATTAAAAACCTTCGTTACTATAAGTAGTAACATTTGTAGACATAGATACCTATACTAAATAGGTAATATAACGTTGATACTATCTAGATTAACACTTAATTTATTTATTTTTAAAGCACGTAAAAATAAGCAACATCAATTAAAATAAAAGCCAAATAAACAAAACCGCTCCCACAATATTTGGTTGTCTTGGTTTCGGATAAATTTAATGGCTTTCATGTTAAAAATACCTGTAAAATAAAATTATATATCAAAACTTTTTAATTATTTATAAGTTGCGGTGAAATTCAAATTAGAAAGTCATCAAAGTATCCGAAATCATATAAGAATTAAAATTAAAAATAAAAAATATAAAGAAAAAATGAAACGTGCCCAGGTTCGAGATGCGATTGGTTGGATGCTTGTTGCTGCCGACAGATATCCGGGCTTGACTGTACGAACCAGGAATGAGTGAAGGCCGGGTTAAGGCCAGGGTTGAGGCCCGGACCTGGCCCGGGCAGGCCCATCACCCCCGGTAACCCGCCGGGCCGCTGGTGGTGATGAAAACCTGCGTAGTCCATAGCCACCGCCTGATAGGGCAACATTATCACTCACTGTATGTCAACTTAGTCCAATTGTCCAAGTTCCCGCGTCGTACACATCGTTTTGTAATCGAAATCGTTCGAGTTCCCACACTGTCTAGTATCCCATTTCGTTTTCACACAACACGTCCACTTTATTTAGTCCCGATTTAAAAAATAAAAAGTCTGATCAGAGAGTCCGGGCTCCCGATTTCACGAGTCGCGTCGCATATTGTTTCAGTCGACGTTTCGGTTATCAAACAAACGCCTGTTCTATTTTCGTGACCGATCATTTACGGGGCCAGCTATTCACAGGGGAAAAGTCACGCACAACCACCCACTTAATAAATATTCTGGGCATATATCCGTTTTTACGCAGACGTGACTGACTGTGTACTGTCCGATTTTCACGTACGGAACGCGCGGCCGATTATCGAAAACAGTTGCATGCGTCCCCCTCTTTCGACCTCGGACGTGCAACTGAAACCGAGCACGCGCCAAACGCGACTCTATCACACGGCCTAGACACCCTGTATACCATTCGGGGATTAGAAAGAGACGGCGCGCTACAGACGAGCGGGACATCGATCGATCGGCCGTCATCGCTGAGTTAAAAGCTGCGTTATACGGCCCGTAATAGGCGGTTACGTGATTGGGCGTGGCGTGGCTATTAAGTTGAATTGTCGCGCTCTGATTGGTTGAAATTGGTAGTAGTCGCCTACGTGGTATGTTCACGAATACGTTTATAGCCGGCGTTCATAGAATATAATAAGTGAGTTGTAGGTTGGATGCGCGCCAGTTGTAGACGGCATGTTGCGGTTTCATTCCCGATTCGCGTAATGATTTTTAATTGTTACTTAAGGACCGTTAATGGGATGAAATTGCGTGTTTAGCCGATCATTGAATAATGAAATCGATGCGGTTCTTCAATGAACGTAGTTTTACACCTGTCTGGGCGTTGCACTAGTAATGAGACACTTCTTATCCCTTTGTTACTGACTTCCTTCCTCCTGACCTCGATTCTAGGCTAGGTGATAAACGTAGGTACCTACTTACCTACTGGCTATTGTTACTCGCAGGCACTCGTACTAACATAGGTATCTTCATAGATAATTGTACCTAAAAAGTGCTATTTTCGCAGCTTTCGCAAAAAAAATGCTTACAGCTATTTTTAAAGATGAAAATAAAAGTAGGTAGGATTCTGATTAACTTTCGGTGGGTAAGTTTCCCCACCTTTTTTTTGATGACGGTGGGAAACCTTTAAAGGGTACACCGAAGGCCTTGGGTGAGAATCCTGGTTATGTGGGATATATACCCACTTAAACCCCTCGGTGGCCTTCCTTAGCGCTTGCAGAGGACTTCGGGATCTCTAATGGAACTAAACATCCTGCTAACTTAAATATGAACTTAATAGGTTTAGAAATGATATTCCGTCTTTATCCACCTTCTTACGTATTACATTAGAGAAAAAACCTAGACATTGAGACGATGGGACCAAAATTAATAGGTACAACAATAGGTAGGTAAAACCCACATAGAATTTTGAATAGTAATCCACAGACGTGAAAATCAACTAGGTACCTACTTCCTCTAAGTTTACAGACTTACAATGTCGTGGTTAGTACTTAAGCTAACTTTTGCTCTCAATTATTATTGATAACCGTAAAATCGTGATAACGACGTAGCAAATTTTCAATGTTAAAGAATTTATTATTATTTTTATTCTCTACTTAGCAGTGTTATTTCAACCAGTAGGTACCATCTACACTGGGCATACATACCTACTGTCACTACCCTCTCGTTATGAAAATGGCTCGCTAGTTAAGTGCGGGGAGATAGAGTCCACGCATTAGTGATATAAATTTTTAAAACAGTACGATTTCTGCGTAAGTAAGTACCTACCTACTGGCCTCCTTCCAGAACGAAGTTTTAAGGGTAGTGAAAGTAGTAGTATAAGTAGTAATAGGCAATAGAACAGGTGCCGGCGGATAGAGTTCACACGATGAAAAGATAGAGACTTAGGCACGCATCGAGGTATGTAGGTAAGTATTTTGCAGCACTGTATACTCGCCTAGAAATTGAATCTGAATGACAGCTATTATGGGAATCAATTAATTACCTAGATCTATCCATCCGGCTATTACTGCCATAATGAAATAATTTATGGGACAGAAAATCTAATTAAAATCTATAATCCAATATGACTTGAAAAAATTGCAGATAGGTACCTACCTACCTACTTAGTTAGGAATTTAATTTTGTAACGCAATACATGACTTTAAAAATACCTTAATTTCAAACGAAACTAATTTTACAAGGTATACAAAATGACAAGTTAAAACTGAAAAGTTAAAATTACGGAATCGATCGCTCATTTTCAACAGAAAATTATTTAATCGATTATTTATGGATTTCGCTACGCTACGATCAAGACGTCATGATCCGTGTATTTTAAGATCACTAAGTACCTACATTCTTAATTGACTAACCACCGAAGAATTTGTAGGCACTGCTCTTAATATGACTTTATTATGTATATTTAAAATAATAATTGATAATTTTCGTCCATCATTGCATAGTAGGTAGATTGCACGGTATCGCCTAAAATAAAAACATGAACGAGCAATGTATTTTGCAATGTATCGGTGAAAACTTTATCAATGATTGATGCCATTGTTAGCTGTAGTCAACCATTAGGATTTGAACCTTGGACCTTTGATTGATTTGGGTTTCTTGGACAGTGCGGTGGAATATGGCCTGAAAATCTTAATCTGAGAGAAGACCCGTGCCCAGCAGTGGGACAATACGTTGACGACGTCTTAATAAATAGTGGTACATCAGGTTGCTTGTGTCACATAAAACCAGTCTGTCTGGGGTGATAGTACCAGATGTCACTTCTATCTAGATCTCTTTTATTCTGAGTACATAACATTGTACCATCAGTGATTACGTCGTGATACATACCAATTGATTGATTTCCATACATCATTATAAATCATAGGACTTTTCCACACGGCTCTGCTTGTGAGCATCTCCCGTTTTCTTAGAACTTTAAAGGAACTCTTTGTGTTTCGACTGTGGAACCGCCACCGCCACACGTCATCAACCCATTATTGTCCCACTGCTGGGCACAAGTCTTCTCTCAGAATGAAAGAGTTTTAGACCATAGTCCACCGCGCTGGCCAAGTGCGAATCGGAAGACTTCATACACCTTTAAGAACTTTTTTTTAGAGAACTTCAGATGTGCAGGTTTGCTCACGATGCTTGCCTTCACCGTAAAACAGTGATAATAAAATTCTAATACGAACATAATTTTAGAAAAATCAGTGGTGTGTGCCTCGGATGCGAACCTCAGACCAATCGAAGGGCCAGACAGGCCGATTTTCAATCATTAAGGCTATCAATTCTCTAAAAAAATGTGCTACGGGGTGGTTTACAATAAATGTACTTGGAAAGTCGTCAAAAAACAAAGAATAAAATGAAATAAAAATAAAGTTCTCCTATTTGAAGAACCCCTAAATTTCTTCCCTGATACCCCGTTGTCTGGCAGCTTTCACGGACTCAGCAAAGAGGTATAAAGAGTTCTTCAAGAAAACGATGCTGGCGACTCTCTTAGACAAGTCCAAGCGACAGTGACTGCTTTCCATCGTCTCGTCTGTCTCATCGTTAGGTTTACTTTGCATCTACTTAGCTAGCTTCTAGCTCTGACTAACTAATAAAC
>DWNE01000782.1:0-25626 GCA_018249875.1 Cecropterus toxeus | reverse complement strand
TCAACCCTCTTTCTTGCTCTAAAATAAAAACGTTTATCTATATGATATATAACAGCACATGCGAGTACACCGTAAAAACTGAATTTAGTATTATCACAAAAGTAACATTATTTTAGTAGGAATCATAATACACTGACTCGACAGACTTTGTCCCGACTGAACTATGAATTTTGTAATCGAATTGTAAAGACTGACATTTAGGTTTCTTATTATTCTTTTATAAGAACCTTCTACAGACAATAACAAACAACAAAGCAAGTATTGGTAAAATCAGTCAATCGTTTCAGGCATGATGCCATAACTAACGAAGAGATAGAGATTTATTTTTTCATATATAGTTTTTTATTTTTATTTTAAATAACCGTTACTAAATACTTAAGACTATACCTGTTCAAAGTGTATCCCACACGTCGTTTAACGTGCACGGGACGGTGGTGTATGTTGGGCGTGGCTATGGGCCGCGCTAGAGACATCATGCTGCCCGACATCGGCAAGGATTCCCCAGACCCTCCGCCGTTACGAGCCAGCATTGAACTACCACGGGGCTTTTGACGGAACCAGTTCACTATTAGCAAATAGTTGTGTTAAAAAATATAGATATTATGTTCATATTGAAATATGAGCCAAATTGTAGCTAGCAAATGATTGTGGAATAACAATGATTACGACATAAATAAATAATTAATAAACTTACATAATAAAATATAGGAATTTTGTTTTTACTCGCTACATTTTTAGTTTTACAATTTGCCTTTTAAACATGTTTTGTCCTGTGAGATGTTAAAATAATATTCTAACATATGAAAAAATAATTAACAAGCGCATATTAATAATTATATTCTGTTTGTCTATATTTTCTTACCTATTCCGCTAATATGAAACTTGGAGGGCATCGACTTGGAGTGCGATATTTTATGGTGCGGAGTGATATCGACTGAAGACGCCGATGGTATGGTTCTTTCGGATTGTCTTGGTGTGAGCTGGTACCTTCGTGTGTGTACGGAGAGTGGTGATTGACTTGCTGATTCATCACCTCCTTCAGTTTCCAAGAGACTCTATAAGAAAAGGGAATACAATAGAGTTGAGTATGGTGCTACTGTTATGATTAATTTTATTAAATTCTACCTTAATTAAGTCTATTATTAGCTTGTTCTATTGACTAAATCATTTTTAAATTCTTAATATCAAATCCGAAACCAAATGTAATCCTTAAAGAATCCGGGTTCAGACGACAATTGGTGTAACTGTTAAAACTTCCATTGAGTGATACTACGACGACCTGCGTGGTTGAGCGGTCACCTTACCGGTATGACGTGCAGTGGGTCCCGGGTTTGATTCCCGGCCAGACAGAAATATAAATGATGAGTTTAGATTTCTGTTCTGGTCTGGGTGTTTGTGTATTCGTGTTTGTGTCCATGGCACCCACGACACAGGAGAAAATCCTAGTTTGGGGCTATGAGTGTAGAAGGCGTGTTTAAATATAATATGTGCTGATGTGCTGATCCTGATAAAATAGTTACAAAAACCATGCGTGGCGCTGTGCATTGTCTGACCGAAATAGCAAACGAGCATTTCATCCTGATGATCAAAGGTCTGAACCTAACTGACAAGCGACTTACTTCAAATATAGGTTCAATAAGACTGAATAAGATGATGTTTCGTATAAGAAATCGATTACCAGATCAAAATAGCTATTTAATTATTTGTATAGATATACAAACATGCGCTCCAGTGGAAGAGGTACTTCTTTTCTTGAAAGTAAATTTCTTATGACTGCGATCGTCGGCCGCACAGCCGGAGTCTGCTCCTGTGTCGGAACCACGCTCATCTTCCGTCGTTCGTGGAATATGTCTAGAAATAATATAACAAGATTGTTATTCAGGCATACAACTAGTGTTAGTGCTGGATTTGACTAGCGGTTTGGGAGTTGTAAGTTGTTAAAAACCTATCGGAATTCTAGTTGCAATGTATAGGAAGAAATAACTTCATAATCACTGGATTTTTCCAATATGGGAGTTTATCACGTATCTCTCAGACGTTTGTATATAAGTGATTATTTGTAAGTACAAATCACATTAAAATAAACAAAATTCTATTGTGACGTTATAATTTGGACATTATACAAACACAAAGCTAAATTAATAGGGTAATCAAATATTATCCAAATCTACTTCATATACTTAAGAAGTACTTACAGGCTTCAGGTGTCTTATTTTTTTCTCAAATGTTAATGAATTAATACATTTTACTTATATTTAAATTAACACCTGCCGCAAATTTTCTAGCTATCCAAGGTTGACTGTAATATTTATGTATACCTTATAACTCTCGTAGTTTGCATGTTGGAATCTTTCTGCTGGCTGCCGGGCCTCTCAGCGGTGTCCAGAAGGCCGCTGAGCGCGACCACTCTGAACTCGCCGCCGTGAGCTTCTCGCACGTAGTTCAGCAACGTACGAACTTCCATGTACAAAGCCTATAAAACGTAATTATTATACATTACGTAAAAAACTCATAAACTGCATATTTTGACTTGGAACATCCTAAAATAGGGATATTATAGACCGCGATGTAAAGCTACAAACACTAGGGAACTAGTTGCGGGAACATGAAACATATAGACAACGTGAAAGAGTTTCATCGTCAATGTTGCGAGATATTGTGGAACATTAAGAATGTAGCAGAGATAATTATCGTCCAAGAGACGCGTTGGTTTTCCATACATTCTCATATGGTTAAATTTATTACATTTATTTCTAGTTAGGGTTCCCTAGCCAAATGGCAAAAATAGGAACCCTTATAGATTCGTCATGTCTGTCTGTCCGTCCGTCTGTCCGTATGTCAAAGCCACTTTATTCGGAAACTATTAAGACTACAGAGATGAAACTTGGTAGGTAAGTGTATTCTGTTAACCGCTTTCCGAATTACGTACAAAAATCATCATTAATTCCGAATTACGTAGAAAATCATTTATTAAACAAACATATTTCTGTCTACTTAATTTGATATCATAGAATGTGCATTCTAATTATTAAAATATTTGATCACGTTATCGTGTTATGTGTAAAAATGTAATTCATTTTTAATTAAAAATGCATTGGTGGAGATGTGACATATATTTTTATCGGTTGTGTTACTTAGGAGGAAGAGTGATTAAAGTTACATTTTCTTAAATTAGACAAAGATGTCTAAAATATATTAATTATGTCGTAAAATATTCAAACATACTTCAATTCCTGTTTTATTCGAAACATGTTAAAACAATTCTATAATCATCCAATTATCATTTAATTTTAAAGGCATTTACCGTGTTGTCCAGCATTTTTAACTCTTTGTGCATAAGTGCAAATCTTGTAACAAGATCTCTGAACGTGGACTCTACGATGAATGTCTCTATGGCTCTGTTTGCATTGGCACCCTGATTGGCCCCGAAGTTGGTCGCATAGCCAGCCTGGAGATGGCTTATATCCGGAGATTTCGTGTGATTACGTTTTTGTTGATCTGAAAATAGTACACATATAAAATTTAGCATGTTGCTGCTGAGATTGAATAATGATTCAACACAAAACGCTAATTGTCCACTGTTTTGGATAAAAACTTCAATAAGGACACACTGTGGTATATAAAAATTAAAAATAAAATGTGTAACTTTCAAATGAAATAATTTTGGCGCACTTATTTTACGTCATAGAAATATAGGTAAAAATTAGTAAACTTACTCATTGGGGACACCATGGTAGCCGGTTCAGCACAGAATCCTATTGTAGAGTGTAGATTATCCAGAACTTCTCTTATAGGGGCAAATTTGGTCATTTCCTTGAGACGGTCGGTGAATTTGGGTATAGACGCGGATCGTAGCTGGCGGAGAGAGTTACGCGCTTGTACGCGAAGACATTCTGCTTGAGGGCCGCGCAGGGCTGACGTACAGCCGTGAGAACAGCCAAGTTGACGAAGAAGTCTGGAAAATGGTTTTTTTACAATATTTAAGTAAAATTAGTGGACTGTATCCACTGCTGCCCATGGACATCTATAATCATTCCCAGATCAGTCTTACCTGAGGTTGGCTTCACATGCGTTGCTATTTCTGTGGACTAAGTTTGATTACCTCGTATAAGTATGTCTCTTTCACCACACCCTTTAGACCAAAATACAACGCTTAACACTGCTGTTATTAGGCTCCCTGAACTGAAGCATAAAGGGTTCTACCACCGTCGAAATATATGTGTAAATATATAACCTAATATATATTTTTGTTATATATGGTGAAAATATTAACAACAAGATATCTATAATCGATCCTCGCTTGGCCATTGATAGGTTACTGCCTAAGGATTAAGGCCGAATGCCTCGTTAAGTGTTTCAGTTGTTATATTATAAGTTAAATTATAAAAAGTTCAAAAACATTTAGCTAAATTGCTATTGGAAAAATTATTTATCCTTGTGGTGACAATTGATTACATTTTCAGTATAATTAGAGGTTTCACAACTTAGGCATTTCTCTGATGCACAAGCAATCTCTAGCTGCAAGAAACACGCCCAAACGATTACCATAAAAAAGTAAATCCATAAGTTATTAAAAATATCCAAATACTTACCTTAGGATGATATTCATGAACATAAAGTAAGGGCAGTCGAAGTTCTCCTCTTCCTTCGACTTATCTTTGTTCTCTCCACCTTCGACATTGGTAGAATCCTGGCTTTGTGCACCAGGAATTCCCGAATCCCTTTCCTACAAAAATATCATGGAAGTCAAATAGACGAAAGTGTCAATAGTACTATAAACATATAGGCCACATACCTTGCTGTCTTTATCTTTGTCTTTGCTGGTAAACTCAGCTATTGGATCTACAGTTTCTGGTCTAGGATCTTCAGTTGGATCTGATTGCCAATTCTTATGGACTCCGATTTCCATCAACGTATCTACTAAATTAAGCATTACTTCCATTACACGAATTGTAATGTAATAACTATCCATTGTAGATACTGAGTACACTGCCTGAAACGATTATAAAGGTGTTACCTAATTTTATTCGCGCAACAATTCGCGCAAGAAACCCCCTTTTTTCAAAATTAACTACTCTGAATATGAATACCCCAGATCCTCATGATCAAGTTACTTTAAAAAATGTACTTAATGTTTTTTCCGCGTTAACAAACGTACTGAAGAGTACGTTTGTTAACCCGCTAATCAGACGTTACTAGGTGTACTAGAACAAGATACGTACCAATATTTAAAAACTTTGCGGTAATTAGTTTCCCGAAGGGTTCGACGTCGACCCCTGGGGGTCTTTGGATCTTTCAAAATAAAAAATCAAATAGAAAATATAACTTACCTTAAGAACGACTTGAAAGTCAATGTCCCCATCTTTGGTGATGTAGTGTAGTGAGCCTGGGGCTTCTTGTATCTCCTCCACCACATATGTGATATTAGAGTCAGTTTGGGATCGAGTCAAACTTGGCTTTCGTTCAGGAGTTGGTATGTGTTGTGAGCCTTGCATGCTTACTGAATCAATTTGGGATTCCAACGATCCCTATAAAAAGTAAGTATTTAAAGTTGAACAACGAATCAATATCAAAAGTAGTGACATTTCACTAAACAATATAATGGAATCTGTGAATGTACTTCCCTTAGTTATGAATTATAAAATGACAGGAAAAAGCTATATTTTCTTCAAATAAAGTGCGCGATGTACCCTTTTTTGAATCACACTAAGCTAACGATATACTCCGAAGTTTGCATAGAAGCTCAAGTTGTGTCAATGTCCGAATAAAAGCTGCAGTGATTTCTAAATCGATTTTTGATAAAGCAGTCTTATATTATATTTTTATTAATATATTATTATTTATTATCTAACATGGCCTTTTTGTATCTTACTTGTCTTGTCTTGGAGAGATAATCTGGCGATGGCGTGGGCGTATGTTCCGTTACAGTTATTATAGGGTTCTTTTTCTTCTGTACGACGGCTGGCATCGTGCTCACAACGCCGTGCGCGCGTTCCGTCTTCACTTCCCCTATGTACCTGCAATAATATTCACTATTTGATAGTCAATAATGTGCAAGCTCTAATTTTTTCTTTTTTTGATATTTTTTTTCTTTTTTTTCAGACCATATTTTTCCTTAAAAAATATAGTTTTAACGTTATGCAGATAATATAAATTCTTGTAATCAATTTTTATTTTAAATTAGATCAGATCGTAAACTCTAAATGTGTTGGGAGATTAATAAAATTGTGATATTTTTTAAAGCGTGTTTTTTTTAGGTAACATTTCCGTATTTGCTACGTCGTGTACTGTAGCATGCAGACAAAATTATCGAAGAATTTTGTGGGAACATGCTGTAACAATGAACATAACGTAACAATTGTGATCAATTTTTAAATACTGTCCGAATGAGTCCGAATTTTACGGAAAGCTGTCACGTGCCAAATTTGCCTACAGACTACATTAGTCTATTGACGTACACGACTAGGTCTACTGTTACTTTTTGTGACTTGAATTAAACTATTTTATAACACATGATTTACTTTTAATTATTTGACGTGCATATTTTAATCCGACTGGATGTTTTGACCTTGACTCGACGTGACTTACAAATTAAGCTAAGCTTACTTCACAACTGGATGGCAATGAGTTCCTGCTAGAATCAACGGCTAGTTTATTTACAAAAGAAAATATAGTCTAGGCGCAAACAAAATAAAGACGCGGTACTATTTGAGTGATTTCCTTAGTGAGTTAACAAACTTGCATCTATGTAACGAAGCGTCTACTTTCCTTGGAATATTACTTGTCGACTTACCCATTGGATGCTAGCTCATCAATCAAACAGCTAGCGACCATATCGTTCGTCCAGAATATAAGTGTACGGGATTAAGCGTCAAAAACACGGGAGAAAGAGAAAACATATATTTTTAAATAGAAAAATCACCGAGAAAATGTGTACGTAAACATAATCATGCTGTGCCTTAAGTATATAAAGAGATCAATTTTGAAAATAAGAAATTCCAGGTAAAAGAAAAATAAAATTTGTTGAAGAGCGCGTGTTATTTGTGTTCAAGAGTTGAGCGGGATATAATGAAACCTAAGCTTTAAATTAAAATGTATTTATTATCTTGCTACGGATAAATAATAAAAGTTTAGTAAGATGTTGATCCTTCCTGTACTGTTTAACTAAAACTACTTAAGAAAAGAAATTAATAAAATTATTTTACATTTATTTACATTTCCTTATGCTACACTCACCTAAGACTTGGCATACTCTTTCCTTTTATAAGGTTACACTGCAAAGAATCACCCGTGAGTATATGCCCCATAGCAGGAAAGTTGCTAGCCAATGCTGAGTTGGGTCTATCATCAGGGTTGTCCAGACTTCTGTGGTATTCCTATAATAGTGGTTTCATTAATTTTATTTGTAAAATTATTAAGAAATTCACCAATAGCAAGGATAAAAAAATAAGTACAGATATCATTCTTACTGCAGTATGGAAACTGAATTTATGATCGTCTTGTCCAATCTTTTCTAAAGCTTTCTCTGACTTGGACAATAGTTTTGTTTCGACGAAGGCCTTTAAATCGGCCATTTTCATTTTACGCTTGACCTTTTCACTGGCTCGCCTGGTCATAACGTTTTCCTCATCAATCTTTGGCACTGTTGCAAACGGGGCTTCCGTTATAGGCGATATGTCCTTGGCTTCGGGCACCTCAATGAAGTTTTTCAGGGAATCGCGTTCCTTTACTTCTGGGCTTTGATAAATCGATACTTCAATTTTTGGTATGGGCAAGGAATTACTACGTTTTCTGGGATGAACATGTTTAGACATATCATCGCAAATGTCGCGCAGGCTGAAAGCAAAACATGTGTATATGTTTGCAAATGTATTCGGGACAAAACGCATGGTGGCAAAAATGCCATAAATAATGAGGTAGAATTTTTGTAATGTTGTGTGCGATAAGCTTTATGTTTGACTTAACTTACCGATTATATAAGTAATGTAAAGCCCAGTAAACGCCTTCCTCTTGCCATTGAGTGGTAAATAGGCACCGTAATGTAGCGACATCTAGGAATGTTGCAGCCGAAACCTACAATATACATTTGTCGTTAAGCAATTAGCACTTATATTACACTTTATGAGCTTTTTAAAGGAGTTACCTACATGTATTTGTTTTGCTGATGGCGCCTTTTCTGTAGATGTAGGTGTACTTTTTAGACCTGGTCCTCCGCCGCTATCGGTCAATGATTCTTTATCTGAAGAACTTCAAAAACAAAAGTAAATATTTGCATTAAACCAAATAATTATTAAACCAATTAATTTATAATAACATATGTTTCAGTTATGAATTGTAACATACCTCATTTTAGTAATTTGAGGTAGTGGTTTAATGCCAGGTAGTACGGGTTTGGCGCTATCAGGCTTGCGCAATTGGAACAAACTGGGATCCGCGGCATAAATAGTGTACGTCCCTTTATTCGCTCCTACGTAGTTTGATTCAGGCGGCATTTGGTATATAAACTGTAATAATAAAATGCGACCAACAAGATATATAATGCGTTTGAAACAAATAGTATTTCATTATATACAAAAACAATTTGTCCATCATATATACTTTAAATAACATTTCAATATGTTACGGGTACTCATGATATGCGGTTTTTGAAGTTCTTTTTGCCGATATTTCAACCCAGTTACAAGGATCGTGGTCACGACGAAGGCTGGCCGCCGTGACCACGATCCATGTTACTGGGTTGAAATATCGGCAAAAAGAAATTCAAAAACCGTATATAAAACATATTAAAATGTATAAATTCCGCGATAATATCAGCTTAAAATCAAATATTTAAAATTACATAACTTCTTCTTTACTCATCTTTATTAAATCAACGGATGTTTATTTTTCATCGTACAATAAATCATCAGTAGATCACATTACCACGTGTTCTTCTTCAGTGCTGGAACTCTCTTCTGGGATTGTTTCTGGAAAGATTGTATCTTTTGGAGAGGATATCCAAGGCTCCTCTTCAGTGCTCGCTTGCTTAGAGGGGGCTTCCGAGGGCACCGGATGTTGACTTGGTGGGCTGGTACTAACTCCCCCCTCCTCTTTTGATAACTTACCTACAAAATAAAAGTTGAGGTAGTTTTTGTAAAGTTATCACAACAAATAACGAAATTCAAATGGTCCATGCAACTATGATGATTAACTATTATTTTTGATACTGTATAAACTTATTATGTATTAGTTGTAGCAGTTTTACATGCGTCATAAAATGTTAAAAGGCATACATGTAACCAAAATATTTTAATTTTTAATGAAACAACATATTTTAAAATAGGAGTGTTAGTAAGTGATAGATAGAACATTCTTATGTTTTAAAAGAACATCCATCTATCCAATGTTACAAATTTTCGACTTTATATTTGGTGAGATAAGTAAGAAAAATATGATGACCAAAATAGCATACTAAAACGAGTTCAGACCACAGTTTATAGATATAACTAAAATGAAGTATGAATAAGAGAATATAAAAAAGAACATTACTTTGTGGCCACTTACGCCCCATAAATACATCCCCTGGCTGATGCCTTTTAGAGTATTTTCCACCAAGTGGCTTTGGTTTAGGTTTGACAAGTGTTGTGAAGCATGCAGCATCAGGATGCCTGAATTCCCATAGGGCTTGCCACATTTTGAGTCCATTTTCCAAACGATAGTTGTTTGTGAAATCAGACTCTTTTAAGTGATGTGATATAGGTGCAAAGAGGAATACGAAAAGCTGAAAGAAAAGCTGGTATTATAATAAATAAAAAGCTGGTAGTTCAAATATGTATACAGTATAAATTGTAGTACATTTTGTATTATTTATTGTAACATTGATAGCAAGTCATTGCATCATCATCAACCCATTATTGTCCCACTGCTGGGCATGGGTCTTCTCTCAGACTGAGAGAGTTTTAAGCCATAGTCCACCTGGCCAAGTGCGGATTGGTAAACTTCACATACCTTTGATGACTCTTTTTTTTCAGATGTTTTCCTTCACCATAAAACAGTGATAATGAAATTCTAATCTCGAACCTCGGACCTTTATTTGAAAGGCTGAGTTTCAACCATTAGGCTATCTGCTCAAGTAAGTACTATAAATGATTTTTGGTATAATTATACTTACAGTCAATGCAGGTATAGAGAACAAGTAGTAAAATGGATTTGAAATGTATTTTTCATTGTCATAATCACTATCCGCACATTCATCTGAGGCATCTAATATGATCCAATGTAATGTGTATAGTAGCTTGGTTTCTACATTTCCAAGCGATTGCATGTTGTCTTTTACTCTGTAGAGGAAATGAGTATTTATTATAGTATCCAAAAAAACTAAAATATAGAGTATGAAAGTAAACTAACCGTACAAATAGGTACATTATACTTACTTAATTCTATTATATTAAATTGGAAAAAAATCAATGGTGTGGTCATAATATATATTCATTTTTTTCCTTTTATTATAGAAGTTATGTTATATTTATTCATATGGGTCTTAAAATGTAATGCAGATTTGTGGAGAATATGTTTCATTACAATATGTGCAGTTGAAGACAGGTGAGAGTCATTAGAGCCAGGATGCAGTTTTTTGATATAAAATTTTCAGAGCTTAATATTAATATTTGGTCAATGTAAGTATACTGCAAAAAAATGAACATTTTTATAATTACCTGTTGTGCAACAGAGCAGCCAATGCATGCATCACATGTGGTAAAGCAGCTTGTATAAGACGCCATCGTGGTATAGCTTCAATAGCTTCAGAGAGACTGATCGAAAGCCCAAACCGTAGATTCTGAACCAAGACTTTCTCAAAGGACTGTAATGTTTAAATGTAGATATTAATAAATAATTAACAAATCATTAAAATTTTCTTTATAATATTATGCAGTTAATTAATTATATGTGTAGTTATATGGTAATAATAATTTAGTAAATAAATACGCAATTTTACTAAGATATTTATTTGTCATAAACTAATTTTTTTTTTTATTGTGTTTTGGGGCACTAAATATTCATATAGGTACATCTTATCCCATTAATTTCTTTCATATTGCAAAAGAAGACTTACCTTACATGCTTCTTTTAATTCCTACGCGTGCATTTGTAAAGAAAGCAGTGTTATAATGAAATATTTATAAAATCTTATATACTTATTATATATAAACAACATAGTGGAACAGAGTGGAAAAAGAACAAGACGAAAAGTTGAATTAAAGGAAAGGACTCGGAAAAAAAGTGTACTTACATAAATACCGTAAGATTGTTATTGATTTTTTTTGTAAATAAAAATAATGTATGTACTTATGTCATTGTCAACGATGATATTTGATTTCAAATGTCAAATGTCCCACAGTTGACAGTTCACATTATAGGGAATGAAATAATGTATTATAATATCGTATCGATAGGAGTCTATAAGGAGTCAAATATTAGGTAAGTATGTAATAAATTGTACGGAATGTTTAACGTTAACTCCACCGTCATTTCGAATATAATATTCTGAATATTAGAAGATTATAAGTGGTTGGTTCTCTTTTGTGTGTAGAAACGATTCTAGTGATGATTAAAAAGTTATTTATTTGCCTTTGGGTTTTGATGATACAAATATTGTAGTAATACAGCATTTGGCGTATTTTTAATAAGGACTATTATTTTTTATATTGTCTTATACAATACCTAAATATAGGAAATACATGTTAAGTGAAATAATAAAAAAAAACGTATGCAGCCCAAAAACATATTTACATAATTAAAAATATCTCAGCAACATAATAGGAATCTTAAAGTAAATACAGTTATTAATTATAAAGTACTGAGTATACTACATACAGTGTAATATTTAACTTTTTAAAACTAATGTATATACCAACATATAATGTGAGTAATGTTTGTGATAAGATTTTTTATCTATCAAATTTGTCTGCATTTGTAGATGTATAAAATCGGTAATTTTCACATGAGGAGAACGAAGATTATAAATTTGGAATAGGTGTATAATATATATTTTTGGAGCAATATTTTTATCGTATGCGTCATCTCTAGTTGAAGATATCCTTCATTTGATAACACAGTAATGTAAATATGATGTATTATTATTAAAAATGTACAGCTTTGGTTTGGCGCCTTTAACCCCAACTTTATAAATTAGCGGCCATCTTTTCACTCCAACGTTGAGTAATTATTTTAATTATTTATTTTACATAAATTTTTAGCACAAATAGGGATAAAGTGTAATCTTTTAAATTAAACATGTTACGATTAATAAAAAACTGGTCAGATTATTTAAAAAGAAAATAAGAAATTTGATGGTGGTAAAATACTTCTGAGAGAGAAATCATAATAACGAATTCTGCTTTAAAATAGTATAGGTAAGCAAAGGGCACAGATAAAAGCTATTACAACTTTGAGTGGTAAGCGCAGCTGCGTTCTAGAACGATAGATGGCTTAAGACAGACATACACGGATCTTTACATCTATATAGGTATCTATAAAAATATATAAAATGAGGTGGTGTGTGTTAATCACGCAAGAACTATTGGTCCAATTTAAATAAATGTTTGTATGGATGTAGCTTATTTACCTGGTCTACTTATAGGCTACTTTCGTTTTCGGTATATTGTACTATTTACTATTGCTATCTTTATGATCCGTAGCGAAGTACGGGTTGGTACTTCAGCTAGTGATACCAATTTCCCAATAATTGCGAGAGGCTTAGGGCAGTGGAATGAGGTAGAGATAAGTGGCTTATCCGTGTTCCATCTACGCTCCAAGCAACTATTACAACTAGAATAGCTTTAGCTAAGATACTAGATCTAGCAAGCAGGTAAGTAATAAAGAAGACCGACGGATGGTACCTATAAGGTGTTTGCCGCCCATAGACATGTGATAGCAATTTAAAAAAAAACAATAGGTACCTACTAACCAATGGGTTGCAAACCCCGAGAGCTACGTTTGAATGCCTCGTGTAAGTGTCTCTTTTTAAACACACTCTTCAAACCAGAACGCAGCAGCTCTTATCATTGCTTTTATAAAATTGAATGGTGTGCTGGCTGTGCCCCCTGAATCGTTCCATGACTTAGTTATACCATAATAATATCATGTAGCATTAGATAAACGATAAAACAAAGCTTTAAAGCCATTTACTAACTTACATGGTGTCCTGGCGCACGTTGACAGAACTGCGTGTTTTGAACAAATAAGTGTCAATGCGTTAGATATTTACAGAAAGCACAACACGCATTATGATTTATTTATACATATAACAATAATATATAATCATTCATTTTATACAAACATCTGTGGTGTAACATTTTACGACATTTAACACTTGATATTAGCTTATTTACAACTACGCAACATGTATTGTTTTCCCATAAGATGCATTGTATTTAGAAAGCATAGCGTCAAAATATTTTTATATGTGGCCCATATTTACGATAACAGTCTATTTGTTGTTCTTCTTAGCCAATAGTAAGTTTAGTAAATTATTTGGATATAATATTATACACTCCACAGAATAATATTTATTTAGGTTAGCGTAAGATCGCGTTATATGTTCGTACTTACCATGCAAGCAGCATCGTGGACCTTGCCTAGCCTGGGTCGCACGAACGGCGTAATTTGTCTCCATAAGAATATTTGCACTGGAATAGGTACGATTTCCTCGCTATTTGCATCTTCTTCAGACATCTCCTTTACTTTCATGTTTTGATTCCTGAAGTGGAACAATTATTTACTTGTGCGAAAATGCTAAACGTTAAAGTCAACCTAGATTTCAAATTGTGTAGTAGGTACGACACATAATACGTAGGTACTTAAATTTACTTTATTAATAGCATCTTGTAAATTAGATGATAAAAAAAAAACAGATTATTAGGTAAGTCGCAAAAATTAAAGCTTTACCTAATAGATACCCGTTTTGAAATTCCATTTAGCAGCTTATATGAAATTACGTAACAGTCTACTTTACTTACCAACAGAAGCTACACTTATTCCATGTTCCAGAATAAGGGGCGCAGCGACGTCTACGAAGGTGTAATGGATACTTTAATTAGCGACTACATCGTTAAGTTACGGCGCACTGTTTACATTATTGAAGTCCTGAATAGTGACTAGTTAGAAAGTACAGGAAGGTAAGGGAGGAGGGCTGAAACGCGCGGTTACCCGGAGGCTCGACGGAGAGTGAGGCTTTGCGCACTCTCACCGAGACGAGTGAACAGGGCTAGCAGTTTACTGAGTTGTGTCATTTTTATTAAAAATACAAACATATTTATTGTAAACAGAAACTAAACTAAATATGCAGGTAAATTGTAAATAAATGATAGTAAATTAATTGTATAGTATTGTAGAGAAAAAAAAAATCCGATACTCTCAGTTATGTACTTAATTCATATTGAATAAAATTGGACCCTTTTAAAGCAACAGTTGCTTTAAATTATTAGCTTAAGTGAGATAAGTAGGGCAGAGACATCCCTAAAAAGATTCCATTGATCTGTGCGCGCAGACTCCGTTACGGAGCGGTCGACCGTTGTTATGGAAACGGCAGCTGTGAATCAGCGCCATGTTCTAATTTCTTAGGGTAGAATCAGCTGGGAAATTACTTTACGCTCTATTACATTTAGGACATTACTAATAAAAATACGTACAAGAACGTTTTAAAAAGTAATATGTTTTAAAGGAACTGTAACTCGTATTTTTATGTAACTAGTGTAGTTGAGAATGGCCTAATCTCTTTTTCTCATGAGAGGAAATCCATAGGTTAAAGAAGGTAAACCTGTTAACAGATAATTATCCATGCATCTATCGAGGCCCACTGCTGAACATAGGCCTCCCCTAAACGGCGCCACTCCAACCGGTCCTGTGTCTTCTGAATTCAACGGTTTCCCGCTGGCTTCTTCAGGTCATCGGTTGTCCTGGCCAGGGGGATTATAAGAAACCTAAATTATAGTTATAGATTCACGATTTAAGTCTGAAGGGCACGTGTACACTAAATTACGATATTGTATTGGACCTATAAAAAGTGGCGTTAAATTAACGAGATTGGTTTATATGTGTCAATGTTCACATAGTGGCAAGCAATTTGCTTTATAAATAGACCCGACAGGGAGCGGCAGTACTAAACATTTCCTACTTTATAGATTGTTTTCCCTTTGCTTGCGTATACATTGTTAGTAGGTAGTTTGTTTAACACGGACCTTGTATGTTGTTCGATTAAGTACATAATTTGTGACTTTTTATTTAAAAAGACAAAATAAAGTAGTACAGCAAAGTTTAGTTCTTTAAAAATACGTATTTAATGCTTCTTTAAAATTTTGAGAATAGAAAATGAGATTTGGTTATCACTAAATTATGAAAATTAAAAGTCAAAGTAATAAGAAATTTGTCTATAAGGTGAATCAGTATATAGCACCGTTCGAGGTAAAAATAAATTAAGTTAAAATAGATGTGTCCGTTGATTTATTAAAAATAAGAATGTAGATAATGTACCTACTGCAAGATATAAATAAGTCCGTAGATCCGAGGTCCTAGTCATCACATCATTCTCCTCATCAATCTAGGGCATTGATCAGACGAATAAATAAATTCGTTGGGCGTAACTTCACCAGAGTAAATATGTATATAAATAGCATTATAATGATATATCGGTTGACTTTTTAGAAATTTCAAGCGCCCAACGATTTTTTTTGTCCAATAAATACCTACTCTTGATTTATGTGATGACTAGCAACTAGGATCTAGCGAATATGCTTTTACGCTTTTTAATACATTATCTGCATCGTTATTATGTTTAATTATAAACCATTTAACATAAAAGACAATAAGTTCTTCAATATTATAAGGTTTGTTCCGATATTCAATAGCCATATCGAAAAAATATGATATTGGAAATATTAAAACGAATATAAAATTTTATTATACGCAATATGAAGAGGTTGCGTTAAAAATCGCCTTGTTTTGGCGGCCATATCGAATTTTACATATGATGTACGACTGTTCTACTTTGCGATCAAATATGTATCTACTAGATTAATGGTTAGGTTCCAAAAACGGAAAGAGAAATAAGAGCACAAATGAAATTGTGGTCTTATTTCGATTTAGTATCGTCCAACCATAGCCAAAGAGCGGACGCGTTATAAGGCCTCAATTTGCTTTTAAAAATTGCGAAAACAACCACCGTAACAGTAAGGTTTCTGAAGGAATGCCTTTCTTTAGTTAAGTACATCTAACTTTCAGTTTTACAGTACTTAAAAAAATATCATTTAACGAATAATAACAATATTTCGTCGTTCAGCCAATATTTGACGTTAAACTACCAACAATTTTGTTAAAGATTGGTTAGTTTAGAATAAGGAATGCATGGAGTAGCATAGTAATGTTTTAATTTTTATTGCATTTTTTTATAAATACACCGTGACTCCCGTTAAATTTGTATAAAACGACATTGCTTGAAACAACGTAACAACTAAGTAACTTGATTGATGCGACACAAATTCTGTAGTTTAAAAAAATCGTACAGTCAACATATTGTGTGATTTTGATTTAAGCGGATTATTTCATCGAAGATTTTACTAGTCAAGCCATTTCATTTGATACCTTTATTGAGGGGATTATGAGAAATATTTAACGTGCCAATTTGATGGCGGCCATATATGATTTTTTTTCCGCAGTCACAAACAAAGAGGCTAAGATCTAGATATATTATGTTATTCGTATTTGTGTCTGCAAGATGACGGTTAAAAAAAGGTCGCCAAAATATGGCGCCTGGAGCGACAACATTTGGCGATCCGGCGAAACATTTTAATGAGGACAACTGTTACTTTTAATAATTAAGAACAAATTACACAAATGCTAATGGACTGATAGATGAGTAGGTATGCAATTACCCACGTTACTTTGACACACAAATAGGCGAAACAATAATTTGCTTAATGATTTTATTTACTGGTATTATACCGTTTTGGAAAGGTGGTCTTGTATTGCTGATAAGCGCAGTATGCAAATATTAAATTATAATAAGTTTGTAATAAGGACATAATTAAATAGAATAGCCACAAAACAAAATTAATATTAAAGTTTAAATTCTTCATCTCACAGATTTAGGACAATCTTCAGATTAATTAATTTATGAATTTAAATTATTCAATTCTGATCGATCATGTCGCGAGTGGAAGTTATAATTATAATTGATTTTCAATATATTCGTAATTATGTAGATGTTGTATAGTACAATCGAGAAACAGGCTAAAATAGCTCGAGGTTGAAGAATACTATAGCTATTGGCTGGGCGGTACAGGAATAGCAACGCTCTGTTTTGAATGAATAACGCTTTTTATGTAAATCTGTTACGTCTTTATTACAGCAAATATTATTCATACCATACCAGTTGGTAAAAATAGATAATAATATAATATTTTCTTTCAACATCATTCCTTCTCAAAGTTTTGTTTGCAAAATATTCTTTTACTAAGAATATATTTCATTTATATGCATATTCTTGTGTGATACCTACCAAGTATGTAATGTATTAAAGGATAAACAAAATATACAATAACATAACTATTAACATATATTAACTATTAACATGAATAGGTATGTGGGTATATCCTTTGTTGTATCAATTTTTTATGTAAAACTTTTTTGATTATTTAATAATAAAACACTTTATAAAAGACTTGTTATAAATGTCTCTATAAAAGAAACATTGTTTGACAAAAGATTGATATACTTTATCATCAAAATTACAAAGAAAATTCCAAGAGTCTGTTTGATTCAAAATGCCATCATTACCGAATAATGAGCAGTCTTGTAATCCACATTTAGCGGCTTCAGTGGCAATAAACATTGTTACCCAAGTATTGGACGAAGCACAGGACATTGTGAATACGGCTAAAGATTTAGGTAAAAGATAAATTATTTTCAGGT
This sequence comes from Cecropterus toxeus, assembly GCA_018249875.1. NCBI lineage: Eukaryota > Metazoa > Arthropoda > Insecta > Lepidoptera > Hesperiidae > Cecropterus > Cecropterus toxeus. The sequence continues at coordinate 7,680 of DWNE01000782.1, read as the reverse complement.
GAAGTATATTGTATATTGCAAAACATTTCTTAAATACTTAATTAATAATTATTATTAGGTCAACCATGGCGTTATATATGGAAGCAGAAAAAAGGAAATGGCGAGTTTTATAAGCATGCTGAAATAGGAATTGTAGATATTAAAGGTTATGGGGAAAATGATGATTTTGAAGTAAATCAAGAGCATAATGAAATTGGTACTCCGCCTCAGAAAGAATTTGGTTATTATAACCCTTTATTTAACTTGCCTTATTACGAGTAGTTCGTATGTGACTATGACGTCATCTGGTTATTGTCCCATTGCTGGGCACGGGTCTCCCCTCTACGTAAGAGGGGTTCAGGCCATAATCCACCGCGCTGGCAAACTGTGGATTGGACTTTACACGCCTTCAAAAACTTTTTTAAAGATCTCTCATGTATGTTTGTTTCCTCACGATGTTTTCTTTCACCGAAGAGCAATGATAGTTAATTTCTAATTCGCTCATAATTTTAGAAAAAATAGTGGTATTTGAAGCTTGGACCCTCGATTGAAAGGCCGAGTTTCAACCATGTGAATATATCATGGTCAAATCTTGCAACTGAATTTAGAACTGCTTAACCCTAACCGACTGAACTGAAAAATTATATACATGATGGGTTTGGATGTTTATGCGTGATTAGCACGGCGACGTCATTGTAATTCATATAATTATGACGATCGCTAACTGGATCAATTTATTATTCAGCCCCATTCCCTTGATATAGATATCGACGGAAATATTCTCTGCAGAAATACGAAAAAAAAAATTGTTTTGCTCTTTAGTATCATTAGTGTTGCGCTTGGTTATTATTTTAAATAAATTTTTATTAGCTTCTTGAAAGTGTTAAAAGTAACAACTAACAACATAAAAAGCAACTAACTTTATTGTATCGCATAAACGTATACATATTTAAATATGTATTAAATATACATATTACAGATACTACAAAAATCTATAATGACGGCTTCATAGGTCAAGGCGATGAAGATATGCAAACGGTAAATAGAAAGTGGATCTACTTATAATCTTATTAGTCGTAGTTAGGTATTGAAATTAATTTGGATACCTCCCAAATATCTCTTGTCATTGATGCCTATTAATATTATTTATTTACTTGATCTATATAAGTAAAATATATCAAGTACAAGATAGATGTAAAACATAGATATCAATAATTATATTATTGAGTTGTTTTTATATAGATTTTTATTAAATTTCAGAGAAATACGGATTTGCGATCACCATCGATGGTAATCAATTGCTTGTTTGACTTGAGTGAATTAGAGCAAGCAGCGAATTTCGAAATTGCCGAAGATATACAAAACGACTCGGAATTACGAGATTTTCTTACAAGCACTGCAACTGAACTCGTGGAATCTTACGTTAATTTGGCTCTTAATATTGTATGTGGAGGTGATTTTTTACCTGAACAACATGTGATAGCTGAAAGCATTCAAGAAAGTGGTCATTCCAGCTATTCATTTTTGTCTGATGCATCCCGTAATGATGTTACCGAAAATGAATTGGATAAGGCAGGCGACGATAAAGACGATGAAGGTCACATTTCAAGCAGTATACATCTAATTAAAAAAATGGTAACACATATATCGGCTTTACATAATTGTAAGATTTTAGACGAATATTATCGCGGAATTTATACATTTTAATATGTTATGGTTACTTTATATATATTACATGGATCGTGGTCACGGCGAAATTCGCCGTGACCACGATCCATGTAACTGGGTCGAAATATCGGCAAAAAGAAATTCAAAAAACCGCATATCGTGAGTACCCGTAACATATTAAAATGTTTACATAATTGTATTATCGTATATCATTGACGGTTTCAGGTTCAAGGGGAATTCTTAGTTTAACTTTGCCCTAAAATCTAAAATGATGTATTTAATCTCTTCACCCATAACCTTTTAGCGGGCGAGTCTTTTTTTGCCAATTTTCTACTTAATCCGGGGAATTAATTCTTATGCTATTACTTATATATATTTTAATCGCTAATATGAATACTTTCATTCCAATGGCAAACTTATCCACCATGACGTATAGTATAATTATGGTTTCTATTGTCTATAACTTTTTTGTTTTAAAGGACGTTAATGAGGACATGGAGGAGATGACAAACAAAGACATAGATTTATATGAAAAAACATTTTCTACTTTGAATCGTAAGTACTGTTTGAACTATTCAGAGATACGTGCGAGCATTTGCTTAAACGACACTAATTTGTGTTTTAGGTGATTACGAAAAATTTTCAGAAGAAGAAGATAGTATTGAAGACCAAAAAAATCTAATACTGCAAGACATCGAATTGCCAGCAAATATATTATTATCTTGTGAAAATATTACTGTGAATGCAAAACCGGTTCAGGTAATTTCATTAGAATCATAGAACCATGAAATATGCAATTCTAACCAATAAATAATAATACCCTATTTCAATTATTAATTTAGTTGTAAATAAAGATTTTAATTAATTTTCTTTTCATCTATTTATTATTGAATCAAAAATGTGGTATAAAAAGTTTGATGCTAAAAAGAACAAAACTAATCTGAAACCTCTTATTGTTATGTTTCTTAGCAGGATTCAATAAAAATTCAAGATCCTGCAACTATTTCGGTTGTTGCGGATACCCATAAATACAGCATAGTGAAACGATGTCGTCTTCAGGGTGCTAAGTTTATGAGCCGATTGCGGAATTGGTGGTGGAAGCAACGACTGATCGGGAAACGTAAGGTGCGTCTTCCTCTTACCAAATTTATAAGTATATGCGCCATGAAAAAAGTAATTAAATAATAAATACTTAAAAAGACAAAGAAATCGAAGAAACTACGTTATTGTTTTAATATATTTTAATATGTTTCCAGGAAACCCGGTCCGGGTTGATGCCGGGAATTTGTCCTTTATCACCGAAAGCTCGGAGTCGCGCTTCTAGTCTTTTGGATAATCGCAAGATGCGATCTCCATCTCCATCTCAAGCTGTTGCCTGGAAGTTTAATACTATTAATGAAGCACTTATTCACTCTTACGGTAGAAAAGAATTCGAGATGAACTCTAGTAATCCCGAGGATTAACATTAAAGTTTTCTTTGATAAGGGGGAACGAAATTAAACGTCCTTTACGTGGTTATTATTGTAATTTTATTGAATTGTCTTTATTTATGGAATAAACATTTTATTTTATTTTGTCTTTATGTATTTTTTTATAAATCAGGTGTGTTGGTTTATCTTTCACCTACTTTTCATTACCTACTCGACACCTTAGATTCCAAGAGTCTACGACACAAAACCGATCGAAATAGTTTAGCGTAAATGTAGATTTACCATTGGGACTGGCGTTAGTTGTTAGTGGAAAAGATGAAAACTGTTGTTATCTCTTTTGTCCGTCTTTAAATGTTACGGGTCTGAAGATATCGTGGGCATGGTTCAACTTCGCCGAAAATAGAACGGTCACGGATTCCTGGGCTAAATCTCAAATATCCAGACGAGAGCGCCATCTGAGCCAGTTAAAACAGTCAGGCGAAAAGTTCCCGAGCCCCACTTCTTGTCTGAACGTCTGCCAGTGAAGACCGGGAGGGAACCACCTAACACCACACAAAATGGTGAGTCATCTATAAGGGCAGTGAAATGTGGAAGAAAAGTTCAGTGAAATGACGGATTGTAATCTAACAAGTGTAAATATAGTCGCGGTAACTCTCGTGATACAAATTCCGCAGACCGGAAGTTCGCGAGTAAATCCATGTTTTTCCAAGACGTAGAAATGGAAAGTGTTGTGCTAAGAAATAGTGAAAATATCTATTCTGTCTCATGGATTACACTATACAAATTACTTCCAGTGGCGTGAGGTGACGCAATACATACGTACACAGAACACAATATGTACTTACCTGTTACAAGTTAAACACGAAAGTAACGAAATATTTTTGATAATTTTCAGAGCGATCTCAGCAAGAACGACGTTGAAAGTAAGTTTCTTATGTTTTATTTTTTTAAATGAAAGAATTAAATGTTATAACAATATTAGATAATTGAGTACCTGATATTAATGTTTCTTCGTGATAATACTAAATTTATTACTAATAATAAGATAAGGGTTAATAAACTAAACAATTGGTGAGTAGATTTTTGTGAATTATAACATCAAAAATTGTGCCTAATATTTTCTAATGGATTGCTTTTTGGTTACTATAATTGTATGTAAATACATGAAAATATAACGGGATTACATTAACAACGTAACTCATAATACATTAACACCGTAACATCTAAGTATAGCTCGATTCTCATAAAAGGTTCGCGTTGCTAAGCGGTGCCGGCGGCAGCGGTAGTGGCACGGCCACGATGCGCGCGCGCTGCGTTCCAAAATTAACCTATTGCGTCACGTGATCCATCTTTACCGCCCGCCCAAACAGAGAAACTCCACTCGGATTTCACTGCATTAGCGCTTCGCATTTTTTGGCAATATCACTCGCGTTGGTACTACTCCAGTAATTCGTATCTATTATTATTTATCATTCCACAAATCTCATTATTTGATCGGCTGTCAATATCAAGGTCGGATGTCGGCTAAAATTATGATGCTAATTTGAATGGTGCCAAAGAACTTATGATAGATGCGTACTTGCTAAATGATAATTACGCTTTTCATTTATTAATGAATATTCTTTATTTACTTTTTTTAAGGATAGTCAAAACTGATTTATACGTATTTAATTAAGGCGTTCAGGTGGCGCCACATTTGGAAAATTAATAAAATCAGGACACAGTTACAATCGGGTTATAATTAAAATGTGACTCACGAGTCCACAGTGAAAATATCGTATTGTGTGATGGTAAAGATAGCATTTTGGGTTCGCCCACGTTTCTGTTCAATGTGAAACACCTGCGTTAAACTGATTGAGTCGTTTTGATTCGCCTTCTTTAATACGGAATGATTTAGCGGTGCTATATTTTAATATTACTATTGAGAATATTTAAAATAATTAAAGCATTTTGTTGATATTTTTATTTTTTAATTTCTTTTGATGACTGTCGAGTTCATTAGTCTCTCGATGTCCTTCAATTTAAATATGTTGCTTTTAGATTATTTCGAATTACTGGATTGTAAACTTCAAAACAATTTAGAATCGGCTGCATTGATATGAGACATCGATGATATTTAATTATAAATTGAGATATATCCAGTGGGTTGTAGCATTTGCATTTAATTCTTAATATGATGGAACACCACATATATAATTATCCGTATAAATATTGATTCTTTAATAAATTAGAAGATCCAAATGTAAACAGAGGATTTTGGAATAAGAACCAATATTTTATTCAGTTAATTATTGTTTAATATCGTTAATTGCACATACTAACTATTTATTTGCAATTCAGGGGCATCCTTCGCCTTCTCAATTTACGACTTCGATGGCAGCGGCAAGATCGACGCCTACAACCTCGGAGACGTGCTGAGAGCACTCAACTCCAACCCCACACTGGCCACCATTGAGAAGCTCGGTGGCACCAAGAAGAAGGGCGAGAAGCAGCTTACGGTAAATATCGTTTTTAAACACGACTAAAATCTAAGGGGGGATAGTCACTTTTACACAACGAAATTTTCTATGAACCAACTCAGCGGAATGCTATAGACTATAGATGCTACTATCCTGATTATATTTTGAATGATAATTGAATTATAATACCAATTTTAATATGTATATATGTTTCGAGATTTTGATGACCTTTACGAATGAAGTACTTTCGTAGTCTCAGAGGTTTTTTTTAAATTTATGGCTAATATGACAGGCGTTACACTTGGGGCGTTAATAGGGAGTACCAATGATTAAAAAATAATAAATAAACTCTTGATTATTTGTCCTTAACTCTTGTTCATTTTTCATTTCTTTCCAAAAATAAAGAAGAGTTAAGGACAAAGCTAGAAAATTGTGTCCATTTTTGTTTTAGCTTGAAGAGTTCCTTCCCATCTTCAGCCAAGCCAAGAAAGACAAAGACCAGGGCTGCTACGAGGACTTCTTGGAATGTCTGAAGCTGTACGACAAGAACGAAAACGGTCTCATGCTTGGTGCCGAACTCACACACACGCTTCTTGCGTTAGGTATGGTCTTCTGCTTTTATTTCACACTCATGACTATCTTTTTATTGAAGAAGAGTAAATTTTATAATAATTTTTATGTTTATACGATTTAAATTTTTATTTGCTTTATATGTACTTGAGCCCGAAAAACTGGTAAAATCGGTGGAATGATCTCGTTGCATTACTTCTGTTTTCTTTATAAGAGTATTTTTACATTCTTTTTATCTGTTAGTTCACAAGCGTTAACAGAATTTCTATTTACTTCCCTAATAAGTAATAACTGGTAAATCATAATAATGGTTAACATGATGGCTATTATTAAAGGTGAGAAACTCGATGACGCTCAAGTCGCGGAGGTAACAAAGGATTGTATGGACCCTGAAGATGACGACGGCATGATCCCATACGCATGTAAGTAAAGCGAAACAATAAATTTTATTGTTTGATTTATCCAATCATACCTATATTGCAAACGTATTTTAATTTACCAAATATTCCAGCATATGTAGTTGTAATGAGAATCCTAATGTAAATACCTTTGTACCAAGTACCCAAATTGAAGTTTATATTTGATAATACAGTAAATACCTTATGCACATTTTTAAATTGTAGTAATTCTGATAGCATGAGGGTAGATATAATATTGTATTTTAGCACCATCAAATACCCTTTGTACAATCAGCACCTTCACGTGCATGCTTTTAAAAGAGCACTTACCAAACATTCCCGGTCTTTAGTTGTTTTGTAGATTAAACAATATTTTTTACGAATGAAAACCCTACACTACCCCAGTATTCAACAGTTTGTGTGTGTGGACCTTTGTTTTACCTGTTCTCCATTTACAGCATTCCTGAAGAAGGTGATGGCGTAGAGGACTACACGTGATGTCATATCTTTAGTTATAAGATCGTAAGTGAATTAAGTAAGGTGTTAAACACTTGTTGCTTATCGTTTACTGGCTGGCTATAAGTATTTACGATTAAGAGCTTATTGTATCTAAAAAATAAGCAACTTTAACACCCGTCTACAGTAAAACAAAATACTTGCAAAGAATTTTTAACATAATTATTATTGACTTCATTTTTAACAATTTTGACAAAAAAATTATTCATACATGTATTGTTGCTTATAATTTATCGGCTTTTAGTTAATAGATACGGCTTAATACACTTGATGTATTCGGTTATTAGGTAGAGAATAAAATTTATTTAAGGAAAACAAATATAAATTCACATCTTATACTTTAATCATTTGTTAGCTACTGTCTTCGAAGTTTACAAATAAATCACGATAAACTTTCACGATTAATAGTAAATATTTGAAGCAGTGACGAGTAGGTATTATGATATTTGAACGTTTTTTTAATGTTTCTAGCTTTTCTCCGAAAAATGTGCGATGGCTGGTCGAGGAAAAAACCAGAAGCGGCGGCGCCGGCTGCGGCGGAGGGTGAGGCTGCGCCCGCGGAGGGCTAGCTCGCTGTCGCCGGCCGCTCGCTGCCGGCGGGCGGGGGGGGGGGGGGGGGCCCCCCCCCCCCCCCCCCCCCCCCCCCCCCCCCCCCCCCCC
>DWNE01000781.1:0-25632 GCA_018249875.1 Cecropterus toxeus | reverse complement strand
TTTACTTTTTATATGCCTACCAAAAATTATCGCGTTCATTCAGGGTTGCCTGGCGAGAATGCCATTAGGCATTAAGCTCACCCTTGTAACTCTTAAAGTGTTTCAAAAAAGTAAATAAATAAATGCAATTTTTTATTTTAACAAAATGCAAATTTATCATTCGTTCCCTTTTATTCTCAACGATTAACAATTTATGATTTCACACCTGAGTTCATTAATCAATCTCTGGTGTTTTAATATGATGCGTCACATCATACCCATTTAAAGCATCACCCATGATGTACGATAATGAGTCAGCCCCATGAGAACTCGAAATATACGACAAACACGTGTCGAACTGCAACATTGCCAAGATGATGAGTTGGTTCCTTTCTACGTGTACATAATTTACCCCCGAAGACACATTGGCTAATTATAATCGTTTGATGCCATCGGTCATGATGCGTTTAAGTGGGAGATAGAAGTGGGTTTCGTTAAATGGCAAAATGACAATTTGTCAGCAATAGCAAACGAACATGCATACTTCTTCAAAGTACCGTAACCTCGACAGACAAGTTGGGAAGCCTTAAGTATTTCACTAAACAATTCTCAAGGTTACTCTGACGGTGGTTCGACTCCACAGGCTCCAGCACTGCAAGTATTCTGCCTCTTAACAGAAGTGTTAAGGGCTACTATGTTCTGGTCTGGTAGGGTTGGTTAGAGAGATACACGTATCCGAAGCGTTCCAATGTAGTCCTAAGGGATAGCATTACATCTATGAACAACCTCAAATAACACAGCAATGCATATAATCCATTAGCATAAATTTCGATTCTGCGATGCTTTCATGATGCCTCCGATATAATAGGAAGGTCTTCGAATATACCTGTATCCTTCTTGGCTAATTGCAATTATTCCACAGTCCCACCAAGTGTTTGTCAGGATGATTTCAGGACACGGCAAAACGACTGCATTTCACGCTCAATGAAGTTTAATCTTGTCGTAGCTTCTGATATACTCTTTGTTACTCTTTGTTTGTATACACTTCTTAGACATGTGTAAAATTTTATGAGCATGTCCTTCCATTGGTATGTATGAATGCGTGCGGTATGAGTTAAAATTGGCAAAAATTATTTCCGTGAAACTCGGCGTTGTAACGGCGGAGCAGAAATGACTGATCCCGGCTATATTTGGACCATTGCAGTACGTGTAGGTACAATGCGCTAACATGCTAAATATAGCGTTAATATTTACTAGTGTATATTTGTGCGTCTATATTTAAAGATCTAGTAATGATGAATTTGGAAGTGTATCGGATTTTTATTCGGCCTTTGTCGATATGGATGAAGTTCTTCCTGTGGTGCCTGAGATTCCCGGAGTGCTATGACATGGGGCTCTTTAAGCAAGCTGCGAAAGGAGATCTCCTTCAAAGCTGACGATGCTTTGGCGACTCCTGTTGTTGCGAATGTCCTTAAGCGACGGTGACTACATTCCATCAGATAACCCGTTTTCCTTATCGTTAGTATAAAAAAAGATAAATCGCACACTAAGAACGTAAGGGAGCGAACTCAATATTTAAGGGTGGTAAAATTTTTTGTGGTTCTACTCCGGAGGTATCTCCACCAGAACTTTTTCTGGCTAATATCAAAGCTGCTGTGTTGCTGTAGCCTGAAGGGTGACGTTAAGGAAACACACCTGTCTGCTACTTTACAACTTAGTCCTAGCAATGCATCTGTGGCTAACTTCAGGTGGTTGATTTTATAAATGTCTATGAGCGGTAGTGTCCACTGGTGGCGAGTGGACTAGTGGACTGCGTGCTCGCTTGCTACTTCTACGTTGTAAAAAGAAATAAAATCGTATTAAATACTTGGAAACTTTAAAATACTCGGAAAACGCCAGTAAAGTACTTTATTAGTTCTACTACTTTCGCTCTTTAGGTATACCTATGTATATCGTTTTGTTATTTCAATGAAATATATAAAAAATATCTAAAAACTTTTGTTACTCGGAACGAGAGTAGAAATAATGTAGGAATAATGGAAGGATGTTCAACTAGTACGGTGAAGGAAAACATCGTAAGAAAACCTGCACATCTGAGAGGTCTCATAAAAAAAAATGTTCTCAAAGGTGTGTGAAGTCTACCAATTCGCACTTGGCCAGCGCGGTGGACTATGGTCTGAAACTCTCTCACTCTTGGAGAAGACCCGTGCTCAGCAGTGAAACAATAAAGGGTTGACGAACGAGAGTTTACATAGCTTGGTTAGAAACTGATAAACTTACGTACTATTTAACTTTTAATTGCACCGATAGGAAACTTTGGACCCTTCTAATACGTATTCGTAGTGTCGCCTATAATTACATGTTAATCATTTGTCACCGATAAACTAATGATTAGTTATTAGTTAGCAATTGTGAATGATAATACGTCCACTGGCTTCAGCATCTCTGTAGCTTGTTCTATTAATTGGCTAGATTTATATCTTTTTGGCGTCTCATTTAGATTTTTTGTAATAAAAAGCTGATTTTATATGAGCTCTCGTAAAGGAGAGGTACCGACATACTTATTTCTAGCGTGAAACAGTTCTTGCGTTTCGGTGGAATAGTGTGGCTGCCAGCTCACTTATGTATGAGGCGACCATCTCAGTCCTCAGGAGTAGCATTGCATCGGTGACCGATGTCAGATAGAACCCCTGATCTATACGAACTTGCTTATAGATCCATTGGTGACATTAACCACGTCCTGGTGGACTGTATGCTCGTTTGCTACTTTAATCTGATAAAAAAAACACTTCATATGCTGTCATAATCTTGTAATAAAAATATAAAGCCTGGAATCTTGTACGGATCTGGAGTGTACACATCCGCACCGTTTGCTGTTTCCCATCTCGGATATTCACCATCACACTCATATTAATATCATGGAATCATAATACTTTGCGCACGCGCCGACGCCGGTGCGCGCTTTTCTCAGCGTTGCGTGGGCGAGCCCCCGATTTTCCACCGCTAACGAATTATTGCCCAACCACGCGCCAGATATAAATACAGATATAATATAAATGAGAAAATTCACGACTATTTCCCCGAAGATTAGGTGAGGTTCAAGAAATCTGCAAGATTATGTCATAAATTTGGGTACAATTTAGTTAACAATTTATTTTCTTTCGACCAGAGCTTTAGTCTAAACGAAATCCAGTAAAAATATTTTGTGCGCAAAAAAATTTGGACATCATCATCGGTCGATCTTTTTTTTAGAAGTTTTAGAAGTAGGTTTCTGATGGTAAGTGACCAGTGACCATTACTGCCCATGGTCATTTGTAAGCAACTTTATATAAACATGGTTTCCATCTGAAGCTACCAACTTTATATAGAATTCCTGAGATTAGCGCATTCACCAAACAAACTCTGCTGCTTTATTATACTAGTATAGATAAGGGTTTTACCTGAGGTCAATTAAAGTTGTGTTGCGACTTGCAAGGACAAAGTTAGTGAGCCTTCTTGCTTTTCACAGCAACCAAGAAGTGCTTTATACTAGAAATAGGTGTGGCTGTGGTATCTCCCAGGTTGAACCATACTAGTTCTACCTGGGAGATACCACCTTAGTTTAGCTGGTGGTCGCTTTAGCTTGTGTGCTTTTCACTTGAATCGATGTCTGATCTTTTTCTCGTAGTGTTAATTACAAAGAAACACATTTTATTTCGGTCCAAATATTACGATCCAAGTTTCGACGATCCACATTGTGTTATGGACGGTGTTATTGTTATTGGCCACATTGTTTCTAGCTGTATTGGTGCTATAAAATTGTTTGCCAAATGCTTCGTACACAATACGAGGGCTTCCTCGAGCTCTGTGTGCCAATGTTTGTTATTTATTGCCGTATTTTTGTGACGAAAACATAGACGCTATAAATACAGCGGTCGTAAAATGTTATTTTTGATTTGTCAAAATTCTCAAAGTGGAACTCTGTGGGATGAAGTAGGTCGGCTGTGGTGACTCTGGTGACTTACTTTTAGCAGCAGACCAGTATTGTCAAATTGGTGATATAAAAAGAACTGAGTCGAGAATAGAGATCCACTATTTCTATGAAGAAAATGTTGAAACGCCACAACCCGCGTTACAAAGCGACCACCATACCTGTCTGATACGCAGTGGATTCCGGGTTCGATTCCCGGCCTGACAGACATCTGAATGTCGAATTTAGACTGGGGTTTAGGTGTTCGTGTATTTGTCTTCGTGTGTGCTTGGTACCTATGACACAGGAGAAAATCCTCATGTGTTTAGTGTCTAAAGTCACCTTTGATTAGGATTACATCTTCTTGGGCTAGCAGTTTTTCTTTTGATCGTTTGAATAAGATGAATTAACTTTATAAAATACTCATCACTTCGCTTCTCTAAAATACGGTTTGTACGCTCTTTCGTACCGTTAACGTGCAAGATGTGGTTAAGGTCGATCCTGAGGTATTCCCGGAGTGTTATGACATAGGGCTCTTTCAGAAAGGCGTGGAAAGAGCTCTCCTTTAAAGCCCGCAACGCATTGCCGACTCCTCTGATGTTGCAAATGTCCACAGGCGGAAACTACTTTCCATATAAATATTATCTAGAAATGATTTCTTATGAATGTTTTAATATAAGAAAATATGTTTTTAAGATATAAGTTCGTGTTTCATTAATATAACAACGTTGTAACAGTTTTATAGCGCAGCGCGCTGTGAAGGCGCCATGTCATTAAAATTCACTAAACACGCCCCATTATAATTTACATGTGTGAATCACACTACAATGTCGCATCAGCGTTTATAAACATAGAGGTGATAATGCATAGAAATGGCAATAACATGCACATGGGCATACTGCTACATACTAGTATCTATGTTTTCAATTGTAGAAGAAAACTATTGCATTGGACGTAATTAAGGGTTTCTATATTATTCAATGTCAAAATATTATTTTTTATATCTCTACAATATCCCAAACAAAATCCTTATCACCCGTTGACATCCTTTTACTTGAGTTGTTGTCGACTTTGCTGAGACGCTATAATTATGTTTTAATGAATATAATTTACATGTAATGTCACGCAACTTTTGAACCCTGACAAAAAACAAATTCTGCTACTGTGTTCGGTTTAATTAACTCCCTCAAATGTTGATGAAATTATGCCAAAAGTTTAATAAGTCGTTGTCATTTCTCGTATCGTTTCGACACAATTATTTTGCATATATTTTGATGGCATTTCTATTTGTTGTGTGACCTGTGGTTATAAACGCCGGTTCTCCCAAACTAGCGCCGGTGCATCGCGTCGCGCGACAAAAATGCTTTGGCTTCGGGCCATCGCTTAGGCGTTTACACAATGGGCGAGTTATACGCTCACTGGCACCACTAGCCACTACCACTAGTAACTAAAGTGATGGCTAGTTAGTGGAACCGTTTCTATTAACGTTTCTACTAATAACATTCTAATTGATAACCATTGCTATGTTATGTTTTAGGTGTAAGGGAAACTTATGCTAGACATTCTAACTTAGTCCTCAGAGGAATTGGTCACTGATCTGTCCTCTGATCTGTGGTATGTGTCCAATCCTATGAGGGATTAATTAGTTACGATGGGCGGGGACACATTACAACTTAGTCTTCAGCTATATAACAATATATTGTGACTGATCTCAGATAACCTTAATCCTATCAGGTACACTGGGCGTTTCCTGATTTTGCTCTTCTTTTAATAAAATTGATTTAGGAAACGAGCGTCTAATGCACCTGATAGTGTACATATAGTCGCTGTCGCCCATGGACATCACATAGAACATAGGTCAATTACAGTTGTGTTGCTACGATCGATGACTAAGAAGGTCGGCTCATATATACGTTGCCGGCAACCACACCCTTCCCCCGAAACGCAAGACCTGCTTCACGCTAAACATATTTGTGTTGGTACCTCCCATATCGAACCATACTCGCTCTATTTGAATATTCTATTTCTATGAGTAAAAACGTTGCGTTTCAAACGCTCTGTATGTAATGGACAGCTTTAGTCGCGTTTCGCCCGGTGTTGGATATCACTAACAAACTCATTCATTCCCTTGTTTTGGCGTTGGTTCGTTTGCGGGAATATGAGAACTCAATAGGTACACTGATCTTCGTATCGCTTTGGTGTCTGTTTTCTTAAACAAGCCAGAGGTAAAAATATTGAGGCACGCTCGTTTTTGCCACGGACGTGTAAGATGTGGAATGAGCTTCCTCCCGAGGTATTCCCGGTGCACTATGACATGGGGTTCTTCAAAAAAGGTGTAAAAAGAGTTCTCCTTCAAAGCCGGCGACGCATTCGCGACTCCCCTGGTGTTGCAAGTGTCCATAGGCGACGATGACTACTTACCATCAGGTAGCCCGTCTGCCTTGAAGGTTGAAACTTGAAACTTGCCGTGGAAGGTTGTGGTTCCCGGCTCACGTTCACATAAAACGACCACCTTAGTCCTCGGGAGTAGCAACTCATCTGTGGTTGACTTCAGTTAGAACTCCTATTCTATATGAAGTTGCTTACAGATGTCCATGGGTGCCAGTAGCCACTTATCATCAGACGAACTATATGCTCGTTTGCTACTTTAATCTAACTTAAGAAGTAGCACTACATCTATAACTCACTTCAGACAGAATCCTTGTTCTATATAAATTTGCTTACCATCCATGAGCGGCAGTACCTGATGAAATGTCTTTTTAAAAGACTATTAAGATTAAGAAATTGTAATATCAGCGCTAGCATCGGCCATCACGAGACCGTGCGAAGCCGCGTGCAAAACTCAGTCACTAGCTATAAATAGTTCATCTGTCAGACTGTACGGCGTCGTTAAACCATCTGGATGTTACAATAAACATAAGTTTGTACGCAGTTACGTTAGGGCTTATTTTAGTTTGATATGCGGAAATGATTTCGTGGGATACGTTTTTTTATGACTAGCTAGCCATGACCTGTTGTTTCGACGTTTAAAATATGCAATTGACATGTCTGTCACTACGTGTAGCACTTTATTTCTTTGAAGTTAAACTTCTTTAGAATCGTTGTGAATTGAAAATGTGTCGACTTTACAGCTAGATGGCGCTATACACCTTTCTGAATCACGCTAACGATTTTACTTCGTATTTTGTATGAGAGATCCGAGAGGAGCGAAATAAGATGTCCGAATATAGGTTGCAGTGATTGCTTAAACAATTTTCGAAAAGAATAAGTTTTAATACCCTTATGCTCAGAAATATTTTACTTATTTATTTTTATTAAGTTTCACTTTTGAAGCCTATGAAATGCACACAAACACTTTTTTAATAGCATATGATAGCATTTATTATCTCTTTTTAATTTAAGTGTAGGGTTTTTTGTGTAAACAACAATTTACTTAATTTTCGTTATTTTCTAACGGATTGAACCACTCACAATCAAAAAGACGAGAAGAAATTCGGCGAGCTAATGGTACTTATTAGATTTATTTCTGGAATTCCTAGATTCCAGACCTTTCTCAATCCTCTTCATCTACGGATTTATGTTTTAGACCGGCTTGATCAGTCTATGCCTATGCCTGTCAGCAGTGTTGTGTAGGTGATTTCTTGGTGGAAGGGTGATACACACTTATACCAAGTGTTATACCTTACTTGCTCTTCTGGAAATAGCTGATGACTATCGGTTGCAACCAAGACTTTTACGGAAGGTTCTTTAAAGTTGGCTTTTGGAAAAAATAACATATACAAACACATAGACATACGGTCGAAAAAATAGCAATTTAGTCATTACCGAATGATTATAATAATGAAGATTTAGTTTAAGACCTAGTTTAAGCGTACAGCACTGAGACATTCACAGCCTCACCGTCCATCTGACCCACATTACGCACAAAATAATCTTGGCAGAACACGAGAATCACTAATTAGTCTCTCCGTGTAATTATAGTGCTAATGACCGCTTTCTCTGTTTTGTTAACGGGATATTGCACTGTGTTCACGAAATTTTGTAAGTTTTTTTATTTTATTTTGCGCAATTTTAGCCGATGACACGGTTAGTGGAGACAGTCTGGTAATAGATGTGCCTATTTGTGTATGTACTCGTAATACCGATTATTACGTAGGTCAGCGATGCTCAAATGATGGTCCCTAGGGTTCCGTGCTCTGTTGAAGACTAACAAATGCTATGCTATTATAAGAGAAAAAAACTTGTTATATAATAATAAGTCATAACTAAAAAATAGATATATCGTTATGGAAATAGCCACTTAAGGTTCCGTAAAAGAAGTATGATTAATTTCTGCAACTGTATGTACCGGTGCTGATCATGAGCCCTTCCACCCTAGGTTGTTCTTTTTTTCATGAAAAAAATTTTGTCTTATTATAATTAAAAAAAATATATTTTGAAGTTGTAATTTTTTTTTTATTTTTTAAAGGCCCCACCGCCATACCTGTTTCTATTAATAATAGCAGCGTTAAGCGCTGGTCTGGTCTGAAGGGAAGTAAGGGAGACTAGGTATTAGATACTTATCTGATACCAAAATAGTCTTCAGACAGAGCAAGGCATCTTTGGCCGACGTCAGATAGAAGTCGCCTTATCTGGGACTGGTTACGGATGTCCATGGGTGGCAGTGGCCGCTTAACATCGGTGGACTGCATGCTTGTTCGCTACTTCCATATAGAAAGTAGATACTTTATGTTAAAATGACGCCTGGAGGCATACTCTACCATCTACTCGCCTTAATACGGATTAGTGGAGAAATGAAACCCATGTCAGATGATGTTAAACAAAGGCTTTACAAGATTTAATAGTTGCTACAGTATTAATTAATATCCTTAGAAGACAACGGTAAATGAATCAAAATTCTGTTATAACAAGTGGTTTACAATAAATATTAATGCTTATCATAGAACTGTTATTTATGTTCATGTATCCGGATGCGATTTCTCCGGACATTGCAATTTCAAATTGCGTTTGAGAATCAAATTATGCAATCAACATGTTCATTTAGGTATATCTTGGTTACATTGTGAGTTCAGGACAAGCGCATCCTTTTCATCGTGAACTGAGTATTTAATTGTTTTACGCCTTTAATAGTGTTTCCTTCCACGATGTTTAAGTTTATATATGAGTGAAGTATGTAGCATTAGAGCATGCAGTCCACCTGATCTCTGACGCACAAGGACATGTGTGACCAATGTGTAACAGCATAGAACAGGGCTTACGGCTATGATAGTTATCTTGTATGAAATTGAGCATCATGTGTAATTAATCTTTTTTCTTGCTAATATGTATTATGAAAGCGAAAGTTTGTAAGAATATATGTGAGTTTCACGCCAAAAATTACTGGAAGGATTAAACTGAAATTTAGCGCGTAGATAGTTTATGTACTAGATTAACACGTAGAAAACGTTAAGGTGGTAAACGTCACCTTAAAGGGGCAAAACCGCGGGAATAAACAAATTTCATAAATGATATTGTACTCGGTCGTAATTAATTAAAGAGGCAAAGCCGCGGGATTGAACAAGTTTTATACATATAAATGATATTGTTCTCAGTTGTAACTAATAAAAGGCTCAAGCTTTTGAAAAGTACTTACTGTTGAAAAACCTGCCTATTTTTACCGACCCCAGCATTGTCTTTTAAGTGGAACGACTTAGTTTTAAGTCATACGACTAAAGTCAAATCGAAGGCTGTAATCCATAATGCAACTGTTTGTTAAAAATACTTATGAGACTAAGGGATACGTTTACTGGCAATGTTTTTAGTCGATGGTAGACGTTAAAACTATGTGATTCACTAACAAAAGATATGCAATATGTAGTAGACTCGTTTCATTTTAACTAAACGACTCTGACGGGCTTACGCAAATCAGTAACTTGCCATCGAATGGACTCCTATATAATGAAACTATATTCGATAATTTTATCGTACTCCATTTTGTTTTCAGGTGGGCCGCATACCAGCGGATCATCCACTGGTGGGCGGGCACAAGGGCCCCGTGCTGGACATTGCTTGGTGCCCGCACAATGACAATGTCATCGCTAGTGGCTCCGAAGACTGCGTCGTCAAGGTAAGTAGCATCGACATGATGATGCGTACCATAAAACACATCATGGCCCTATGCATACCTGTCATCTAACTGTGATTAGTTATGAGAGACTCAGACTTTTAAGTCCTATAAAAGAGCTCGACTCCTTTTTACAGTGATGAAAGAGACTCAGTCTTTTAAGTCCTATTTAAGATCTCAACTAATTTTTTCCCACTCACGTCTTTACTAGTCTTTGAGGACCTGAATCATAAGACATAGGACTTCGAATTAGCCTTATGGCTCGAGACTCAAGACTTAGTAAACTATCCCTATTCCAAATTTCCAGATTAAGATTTCATCAGTCGTTCTGACGTGATTGACTAACAAATCATCCATCTCTCCATTCATCCTTACAAACTTTCGCCGTTATATTAATGAGTTTTTTGTTTTATGTTTAGGTCTGGCAGATTCCCGATGGAGGTCTTTCTCGCACGCTCTCCGAGCCGGTGGTGGATCTGGTGTACCATCAGAGACGAGTGGGGCTGGTGCTGTGGCACCCCACCGCGCAGAACGTGCTCCTCACCGCCGGGTCTGATAATCAGGTAACCTGAGGAATGGTGACAATGTAACCGATGAAGAGATAATGATGAGGAAGTTGGTAAGATCAGGATGGAAGAGTAAAGACCTTCCTCTTCCATCTTGATCCTATCATCCTAACATTATCTGTTGTCAATGTCACTGGTAGATGAACATAATACCGCTTTCTACACTCATACCCTCCCACTAGGATTTTCTCCTGCATCATGGGGGCTATGAATAGTATCCATACACAAAGTTTAAGTTTAGTATTCATTGGATACACAAAAAAAAAACAAACTCCCAGACTCAGAACAGTAATTAAATTCATCAGATATTTATCTGGCCCGGGATTGAACCTGGGTTCCACTGCTAGTCAGACAGGTATGGTGACTGGTTCTATCTACAAATCGACATGCAAACATATTCTAATTTTATCAAAATGCCACGCTATGCTCTTTATTCCCAGGTGATAGGTACCAGAAAATGATTTTAAGAAACTCCAAAATGCGAACACAATCTTGTTATTTCAATAAAATGAAAATTTCGTATTATGTCTTTCTTATACTCAGCGTGCGATGTGTGTATCCTCACATCTCTTTAGTTACCATGCACTTATAGACTTCCAAATTTGCGGAAATAATTTTGGTATTTCCATAAAGTGCAGATTTTGCATTAGGCTCATTTTATTCTAAACGTGCGATGTGCATTTCCAGATAGCGATCTGGAACGTGGGCACGGGCGAGGTGCTGATCAGCCTGGACTGCCACCCGGACCTCATCTACTCCGCCTGCTGGAACTGGACCGGCTCCAAGCTCCTCACCACCTGCCGCGATAAGAAGATCAGGTAATACTTATTACTCTTTTTCTTTTTAGATGCCTTTTTTCGGTGATGATTGCCAGATTATTGAGATATGATCTGATTACACATAAGCTTGTCATCGATGGTAAGAGGTAATTTAATAGAGACATTGTTATTACGAAAATGTGTTAATTGGTAAATTGAGGGGGAGAATTTCCGTTAATACTGATAGAAACTAACTACTACTGCTTGCAAAATAAACAGATATTAAATAAAAATGTACCATAATTGCGTTTACACATGCACCAACTTATAATATACTATAATTTTTATTTTTATATAACTTATAATTACTAAATTAGTTTTTTCAATTTGAGCTTTTGTTTTGTAACATTTTATTTAATGCACGACTTATGTCCCATTTCAGAATAATAGATCCGCGGAAGGGCGAAGTGGAGTCGGAGGCGATAGCTCATGAGGGCAGCAAGGCGTCACGGGCAATCTTCCTGAAGCATGGACTTGTCTTCACTACTGGGTAAGTTATTGGGAGACCGCTAGGGACCCCGGTGGCTACTGTGGCGCATAAAAGGTTTTCGAGATCGCTTTTTGTTTTTGTTACGCATCATTCCCATCATCAAAGGTTTCCCGTTAATATTGTAATGTGTCCCCTCTGTACTCAGGTGTCTCATCCAAATCTTTGTCAGTAATGTAAGTTTTATATTGAAATACACATTATAATAAAGCCAGTATTGTGCCAGCAGTCAAAAGTATTATTTCACCAAGTCACCGCCTACCTTACAACATGACGTAAAGTCTAAGCTATACCATCTGTTTCCAGCTTCAGCCGCATGTCGGAGCGTCAGTACTCTCTGCGCACCCCGGACGCGCTCGGCGAGCCCATCGTCACGGTGGAGATCGACACCAGCAACGGGGTCATGTTCCCGCTGTACGACCCGGACACCAACCTCATATACCTGTGCGGGAAGGGCGACTCGGTTATCAGATACTTTGAGGTATGACGGTGTGAGGTTTTTTGGCCACGTATATAATTTTTTTATTTTATACTAAGCCACCACTGTAGAAACAATCGAATGATTTGTTTCCTTGCTCTGTGAGAAACAAATGTATCTCATCCTTTTTTCTGGGCAAAAATTAACTTATATGTAATACTAATGTATAATCTATATCTGTGCTACATTTCATCTGCATTCGTTTAGCTTAGCCGACTTGAACATGTCAGACTTGCCTAATTACGAAAAATTAAATTAAACATTAATATGTTATTTTACGATATATCACTATAAAATCAAACCAAATGCAAAAAATACCAATAAAGAACAAATTAAAATCTTACCAGAAATAGATATATAGCTTTATAAATTAATTGGCCAATAAATCATTTTCATTAGTAACTATAAAACTAAATCCTTTTCAGGTAACACCAGAGCCGCCATTCGTCCACTACATCAACACCTTCCAAACACCGGATCCGCAAAGAGGTATGTTTAGAGGAGAGGAGGTACCACCGTCAAAATTATTTCTAGCGTGAAGCAGTTCTTGCGTTTCTTTGGAAGGGTGTCGTTGCCGGTTGCTCAGTTTACGGGAGTAGCAACGTATCTATGATCGACTTGAGATACAAAACCCTGTTCTACAGGAAGTTGCTTACAGATGTCCACGGGCAGATGTAACCATCAGGTGGACTGCTTGCTCGTTTGATACTTTAGTCTTATAAACAAAATGCTTGTTCGGTTGCTACTTCATTCTTCAAAAATAAAAAAGAACTATAGGGCACTGTTAAAATAATACATTGCATATTTGCCTTGTATATGTTTCCGTGCATTTTTTTAAAATAACGGTATTTTTGTCTTAGGTATCGGTATGATGCCAAAGCGTGGCTGTGATGTAGCGACGTGTGAGATCGCCAAATTCTATCGCCTCAACAATTCTGGATTGTGTCAAGTAAGGCTGGTCAAATATCATGACATTGTATTTAATAAAATCACTAAAAACTTTGGGTTCTAAAATGGATCCTTGACGAACTCCAGAAATGTAGAAGTCTAATAATGTCAATAAACTCTCCATGTATGTACATTTAGTTATAATCCTAACAGTGAAGTTTAATGCTTCAAGATAAGAATTAAAATCTAGAACTAAAATCATTTGCTTGTTAAGGTCAATTCGACAAGAAGAAATATTTTTGTAATATTTTTTACAACTGGAAATCGTAATAATTAGTCGACGTGTTATTTCTTCTTTTGTGTCAATTGCTTTATTTCCAGCGCGTTTTACGGCGTAAATAATCTTGCCGGCCATTTTTTCGCCGAAAACTACTCGTGTCCCGAAAACCGTTGCGGACCGCGCTGATTTAAGTAATTTTGAGAACAAGAACTCTTTATGCTAGCATGACTCGATAAAACACTCACTTCTCTTAATTCTCTTACTGGTTCTTAAAATTTCTTACACTATATACATTCAGAACGTTCATGAACATCACTCATTGGATGCTTTACAACCATTCCCCAGGTGGTGTCGATGACGGTCCCCCGCAAGTCGGAGCTGTTCCAGGAGGACCTGTACCCGGACACGCTGAGCGACGAGGCCAGCCTCACGGCTGACGAGTGGCTCGCCGGCGAGGACGCGGAACCCTGTACCATGTCGCTGAAGGTAACGGGCAGACTGACTGACAGACAGACAGAAAATATATTTCGTTTGTTATTCTCGGTCGGTTGGTTACCGGCGCACACTGCTTTGCATGAATAACGGCAGAATTCGAAATTAATTAATTTTAAGTTGAAGATATAGTTAAACTGAAAAATAGGGTAGAATTTGATGCTTGGTACTTTAACTACACTGTGATTAATGGCCTTTCAATTTACTTTTAATTATTTTACATTTATTCATAAAAAACAAGAGATATTGTTTAATTTTTATCTAGTTCTTCCGTAAAATTAGCGTTTTTTTTTGTTTGTGTTATTATTCAATCCAAGCCGCGATACATGAGGGCCGTAATCCTCTGGAGTAGCGACGCATATGGCATTTACTGCAAATAGAAATGTTTGTTCTATATTAAGTTTCTTATAAGTGTGCACGGGGCGTTCATCATCATGTGGACTGCATGCTCGAATGCCACTTAAATCTTATAAATAATTGCCAATGACCGCAGGTCCTAATTTAGGTATTTTTTATCTAGACATACATGTATTTAACATTATAATCATCTTTAACGGTAGTTTGTTTTGTTTCTTTGTACAATTCAGATTCTGTATAGTTTGTGGCACCTATTTTGTGCCAATTAATTCATTTGCTGGAACACAATTAAAATATTTGATATGGTTATTTTTGCATTAGAAAATATTTAATTTGTTTAGTATAAGTGTAATGAACAATAAATTTTGGTATTTTGATTAGAACACGCAATTTATTCTAGTCGTAAATGGCCTATATTTTAAATGTACAGGCCTATAATTGTATTTCGGTGTTGTTTTTGCTTTATGTAATAAATACTGGCCGATTACATATTATTATTAATCTTTCTGAATTACAGCAAGGTAAGTAAGTTCTGTACCTCCTGTGGAAACGGGTATAAGTCTGAATTCAGTTAATTTTAATTTAATACAAAATTAGTTTTTCTAAAATGGATATTTATCCATGGACCTCGGTTAAGGAAAGCGGAGATGTGTCGATAGATAATTTTGTTATAAACGGCAGCCCCAGATCTTCAAATATTTTTAGGCTGTGCAAAAACTTGAAATACTAGGGGTATTTGTTAGGTGTATTTGCTTGAACTTCTTTTTACCATCTTAATCATTTCAGCCATCAGATGGCAAATAATTGGTTATCATTTAAAACGTATCCGTGTCAAGAGTTCTGAATGAATGAATAAATGAATGAATACACTTCCTACTGACCAGGCATCCTAATGGTCGAAGTTAAATCAATTATGAGTTGCGCAGTCGTATGCAAGCTTTGAATTGGCCGCCCTCTGAACTTGCCGCTCGGGACGTAGACTCAGCCTTGCCCCCCATAGATCCACTGACAAACAGTCCCACTTATACTCGTTTTCACGTGGGGCACAGAGTTGAGTGTAACTTTTAATGATGTAACTCATGTAATTAATACGGAATTTCAATTAAAAAATTTATGCATATCACACATTTCAATATTAAGTTATTTATTATAATAATAACGATAATTTAATAATGAATTGTAAGATGATATAATATATATTGAGTTTCTTTTTTCCAATTTAATGTTTTCGTAAATAAATATTTTTTTAAATGTGTTCGAATATCAGAGTTGTCGTTATTTTATTTTAAGATTTTACATAAAAATACGTGAAGTCATTTTAATTAATAAGTTGTTAGCTGCTATGTAAACACCGAAACCTGAAAATCTCAATTAAATTTTCTTTCTCTCAATCAAATTTTTCAGATCATAAACTTTTTCAGACAATCTCAATTAAAATTTTCAGAAAATTTATTTTAATTGAAAACTAAATTAATTTAAAAATATTTTTCAAATAATTCAAATATGTAACAAATATCTTTATAAATCAAATTAAGTGAAAGACAAATAGTTAAAATATGTAAGATTTTATTGTCATGTATGTATAAACTAAATAGATATATTAATGTAAAGACTTTAAAGTAAACTTAACAAAAAAACAACATTCAGTTAGAATGACGCACAATAATTCAGGGAAACTCGTGTTTCGGCATGGCCGGAAGTTTCGGCCATTTTTTTTAAGTAGGTTTTTTGGCCGAAACTGGCCGAAACCGAAGTCGAACTTTGGTTGGTCACTAAATATTAGTATGTATGATGGAATGACAACTCTGATACTCCCATAACCCTAATACTGTTTGAGTGGTATGCCCTGCCTGAACTGCAGTGCTTCTGTAAGTTCCCGACGCCTGGCACTGTGTCGATCATTCTGTTGGCTGTTCGCCTTGTTCTATCTAACGTGTTTTTGTGTGTTGTGTTTTTATTAACTTTTATTGTTGTTATTTTTGAATGATAGTGATTTTGATGTTACTAATTTAGCGAACCCGTTAACTTTAGTATTATCTATGCCTTCATTGATTTTTTGTTATCTATTTATATTATAGTTTCTTTCCGTAACTATTTTTAATTTAATTTGGGTATGAATTCTTTTCTTGTAGTCATAAAAATATAATTTTGATGTTACTTTGTAAATATGTTTGTTACATCTGTCAAAGAAAACCGTTTTACATTTTGTATGGTTAATGTTTGGGATTCACCTTGTATTTTGATGGTTAATATTACTGACTTATTTTTATAACAATTGCAAATGATATAGAAATTAATTAAGATCTTTTCAAATATTTAATGGTCGTTAACTACCCGAAGTTTTATATACAACCACAATACATATCATACATAATAACAACCAATATAAAAATAAAAAACTTTCTACAAGTAAAAAACGATAAGCAAGTCTGGACCCCGTCATCGCGTAAAGCCAACCCGAATATGAAAGCACAGTACTAGCGTAGGGCTGCCACCAAACAGGAGCGCGCGCTCGTGGTGCAGGGCGGGTACGTCGCGGGCCGCGCGCACACGCTCACCGTCACCAAGCGGAACGCGCTCGCCACGCCGCGGGACAAGGACCGCGAGCGCGCCGACCGCGCCGACCGGGACAAGGACGCGCGCTCGCCCACGCCACGCGGGGAGCGGGACAGGAGCGAGCACGCGGGCACGCCCGGCACGCCCGCCTCGGCCACGCCCCCGCCAGCTATCACCGCTGTTATTGTGAGTACATTTCATTAATACGTAGCAATCGGTCGTTGTTTCGAGCGGGCATGTGACGGACCGAGCGGAAAGCACTTACCACGTTGCGGGACGAGAACCGCGAGCGGACAAACCGTACTGAGAGGAACAAAGATGCGAGATCGTCGACGTTGTATGTGGAGAGGGAGAAGGCGGATATATTGTGAGTATATTTGATTGATACAACCTAGCCAAGCGTAGATAAGGATCGCGAGCATTCTGAGAGAGACGAGGATGCACAATCGCCGCGCGAGACACGGAGACGGGCGAGTACACTGGAACGCCAGGGAGGCCAACATTTTTACCTTCCTTAAAACTATAACGTTGGTCTGGATCCCCTACACCTTATATGTTTAGCAATATGAAGTCTGAATCGTGCACAAGTATTATCTTGTGTACGATTCGGATTTCATTGCTAAACATAAAAAAAATAGTAATTGAGACATTAGTCTCAATCACTGAATTTTTTGGACTTGTATTGTTTTATATTTTTAGCAATTTAAGCTATAACAAACGAATTTGAAACAAACCACGTTTGTTGGAAACCAACTATTGATAGTTTAATATTGACTTTCCAGGAAAAGCAACTCTCCGACATGGTTGAGGAGATTCGCAAGCTTAAGTCCGTAATAGTGAAGCAGGAAAATCGAATCCGAGCCCTTGAGGCTGCCGCTAAGGCGAGCATCGTGACTCCCGAGCCGTCGCCGCAACCACCCCCAGAACAGAACCACGAAGGGGAGACCATGGCTCCTGATGAGGTCTGAGGAAAGTAACGCACCCCGGCTGTATTGGTTAAGGTCAAAGTAAGGTCTTAGGTGTAAGGAAAAGGCTTTTGATATGTATTTTTTTCGATAATAGCTCTGAAAGATGCCAAATGTTGCGTATACCAATCATGTCACAAGAGGAATTAACGCTTTCGGTAAAAGTACTTTTTTCTTAATTAGCTCTGAAAGATTCCAAATGTTGTGTACACCTATTTGCAGAGCTTTTTCATGAACGTGTCACAAGAGGAATTAAGGCTTTTGATATGGTACTTTTTATAAATTAACTCTGAAACATGCCAAATGTTGCGTACACATATTCGCGAAGTTAATATATTCTAGGGCATGTAAGTGGTTTCACTGTGTAGGAGAATTAAACTTACTAATGCTATATCTTTCAAGAAGTTAATAATCTGATATGCATTCAAAGCTTTTACAGTGAATAAACTATTTATATATTGGTACTTTGATCGATATGGTCGGGATCGTAATGTCATCTTTCTATTGACAATAATTTATTTAAATCGAACTTTTTTTACATATAGCACGGTGAGAACAAAGGAGACTGAACTCAAAATTCTGAAAATTGAGTTGAAGACTTCTAATCCCAGTATATTTAGACAAATATTTAAGTTTTTGTGCAGTTTTTTATATATATTATAGCGATGGCAAGAACAGGAAACAATGAGACGCGTAACAGAACAAAATGTGACGCATAACAGAAAAACGTGACGGCAAATTTCTAGCATATGTCGATAAAGGCGTTTCACTCTAAAACTTCTAAGATAAGCCGTCGTCTAAAGAATTGAAAAGTGACAAGTTCGTGCTAGAAAAGGGCAAACAAATGTTACATCCCTTTAACATTATGTCCCGTTTTATTCTCACCGCGCCATAAATTCAATACATGTTAGAATTCTTAAAGCTTCCGCTTTTTCGGAACGCTAGCCAAATTTAATTATACAATATCAATCAATTTTTAAGATGTGTACAATTGTTAATCTCTGAAATAATAAATTTGAATACTTTTTATATACTGGAGTAGTGACCGTTTACAAATGCTAGAGCAAATAAGATGCCTACATAAACATATTATATCTGTATAATTATGACATATTATTGCTATAAATAGGCAATCACAATTTGTAAGAAAATATAAAACGATGAACGATTCAAAATGTAGTTATAAAGTTTCGCAAGGGAGTTATTATATCTCGGAACAAATATAACCAATTTGGAACTAATACTTGACGATATCCAGTGCTTATAACTTGACAATAATGGTAATGAAGATATATATTATATTTGACAAACAGTTTGCCAAACATTTTGATGTAATTCAGTCTTTGGACAAATAATTTGATATTTTTCTGTCTTATGATTTTTGACAAATAATTTGCTAAATATTCACATAGTTTTCTGTCTTATGATTTGTAATGGATAAAAACAAGTAAATAAGAATAATTAATTCAGTGATAAATACAAAATGATGATTTTAAATAGACAAAACTCAAGTTGGTAAAATTGACAGAAATTTTCACTTGGAAATTTTTGCGTTTAAAATTTTCTATCGAAATTATTCTAATTTGTTTGGATTTCTTTAGGTTATGAAAACAATTATTTATTATATATATTAACATTGTAAATATAAGTTTATCGTGGGGTGATATAACGATGTGCCTTATATATTGAACAATAAAAAATGTTGTCACAAAACTATTCATTGGCGCTGTATAGACACTGCATTTAGTACTATTTAGAGCGATATCATACATCCAACTAAATTTTGAGAGATTTGTAATATAAACAGTTGAAAATCGAATAAGAACTCGTGACTAATATATACTGTTTTAACTAAACCATCCGTTCTGATGTTTAGTTTGTAGCTTATGACGTCTCTCCCATATATCGTGAGAATTAAAGGGATTGAACTCAAATCTGTAAATTGAGTTGAATACTTGTAACTAATAAAACCAATCTAAGTCTAGCGAATTTAAGGGACAATTTCGTCCCAGAAAAGGACAAGCGTATGTCCCGTCTCTTTAATAACAGCGGGCTTTAAGATAGCACTCAAATGAGAACAGAATTGTTATTTGCAACCGTGCAATTTTCGCATTAGGTTTTCGCTACATGCCTTTTATCCTCACGGTGTAGGAATCATTAGAACCCGTTCGCTCTTCGTAGTCTCATCTCTTAGCTGATAAGCCTCCTCAAGCAATATATTTATTTAATTTTAATCCCTTTTTTATAATGCGTATGCAAGTATGGTGTGATTATTAACTTTATTCACGGTTAAAGATCATTTATTCCTCTAAAAGATTATTTATCCTTTTGATTATTTGTCATAACGACCCCGTGACAGAGCGGTCGTACCGTTCTGACATAGTGGATACCAGGTTCGATCCCATGGTCGGTTCGAAGTCAGATGGCACCCATTCAGCAGAACTGTAGGGCTATTAATGTAGATAGCGTTAGATATAGATATTGTAAACTGATCATATTTTTGATATTGGACATAGATATTCTTTTATTGAGATTACAGCGGAATTTATAATATTTTTGAATCAACATTCTATTAAATTTCACAGCAAATTCTTAGAAGAGCCCGGCCATTCTGAATTTCATTTATGAAATATATCATCCAATTATATTTTACTCTCCAATTTTGAAAAGCTCACCATACTTGCATACTGCAGAATTATTTTATGTAATAATTTAATATAATCTTCGGATACACGACGCTAGCTCTAAAATACTTTTACTACATTCTTTGCTTGATTTTTTTGTTTCTTTGGTGTTCGCTTTTTGATTTTATAATTTTTATATAAGTATTAAATTTGACCGCTCCTTATTGCTAGAATGTAATATAGTGGGTATAAATTCTGACTAAAATGTAGTTCAGTTAAGCTCCAAATCCAAATGTATGTGGAATTATTCGCGTCGTGTGTCGTTTTTAGTGTTAGGAAATATTAATATCTTGGTGCTTATGATCGACAACAATGCATTATACCATCCATCAACTTATCGCAGTTAAGAGACCACTGAAATATGTCCGAAAGAATTGAAAACCGCAAATGAAATGAAATATCTTTATTTTCCTTAGGCCTACACGGGTACGAACAAATTGTCAGTTACAATATGTTTTTAAACACTACCGCCGGGTCGGAATATTATACCATATCGTGACTACCGTAAACATTTTAAAATGTATCAATTCCGCGCTAATCTTAGACTAAAATAAAATATAGCAATTATGATGTTTTTACAGTTGCTTACGATTTTTATTCTACCCTCGTAGTCATATTAAATCAATTGAATCATTACAGTAAACTGAAGTTTCATTAATGAATATAATGGCCAAGACACTATTTTTTGTCTATTCATACACATTGATACTTACCGATTTAAAAAAAAAATGCGGTGGGCCGGTAGTCAGCTTGATAATTACCTCTTTGGGAGTTTCTGATTTAGACTGGCTATAAATGCCTTTTTTTTTTTAACAAGTGGCGCCCTCTTCTATCAAACGTGGTCGATGGATAGTATAGCGTTGTTTTCGATATTTTTATTACACTTTTATTAATACATATTAATATTTTAAGCGTTGCGCTTTTAAACAAACGCCGGCTCAATGCGTTATTTCTTAAGTATTATTTTGAGTATCCGTTACGTTTTAGGCTGTTTTTTTTTATTCTTACAATGGCGCCCGCGTCGCGCATGAGATTTGTTTTTTTTTTTTATCAAACCGTAAAATATTTTTTGTTTACAATTGCTTAAAAGTATGTTTACGGTATCTGTGTTGCTTAAACAAATAAAATAAACACTTGTTTTAATAGTAACAATATTTATTTATAATCTCTGTTTGAATATTTTTAATAATACATAACCATACCCATTAAAAAATAAGACGTTAATCTATGATTTCGAAACGGTCTTTTTGACAGCTAGTCATGTCATTTTGACATTTGACAGTTTAAGTTATGTCGTCCTTTCTAGGCGGCAAGTATTATAGTCTAATTAAATAAAGTTAAATAGTATTATTACGACGATTTTTTTTCTAATTATAAGATGGCGTATAATTAGGTGTTCTATTTTAAGATCATGACAAGGCAATGGATGGATTATTGAAATGTGTATGAAAATGCTTGGTTTATACATTACGAGAGGTTTTAGTGTAAATTATTTCTTGTATGTGAAGCTTTTTTGTATAATTTTTGTTTTTTTTTTTCTGAGATTTTTCGTTCGTAGGTCTAACAGTGTATCGTGTAAAAATGCTGAATAACAAGATATAATGTACTTATTGTAAATTCTCTTTGCAATGATATTTTATAAGCTGAATGTATAAAATCAATTTTGACTGTTATATTTGATGTTTGCGCCAGTCTCGTATATTTTGGACTGGCAATGTTTCTCTTGAGTGCTATTTAATATTTGCTCTGTGTTTTATATATATGTCAAAATTGGTTTAACAGATAAAATATAAGTTAAAAGTATGAATATTAAAAAAAGTTAGAATCATTGCCAGTTTAAAACTATGTTAATTTAAATATTTTACCTTTGCTTAAGAGCTTCTCTAATTTTGATTAAGAATGTCGTGCGCACTGACAAACAGACATTCACATACTGACGTGTAAATATCTGCTCCGTTTTTAAGAAAATATTTCATCAAAACTGAAAATAGTAAAATAATAACGCACAAAATGTTAATGATAAGAATTTGAAGTTATTTGTGTTTATACGGAGTTAATAGAAGTTTTCATGCCATTTACAAGAATATTTAATGCTTATTCTTTTATAATTTAGCTTTTCTGTTTAACATATTATAATGAAATATATTTTAATTAATGAGCCTTCCAAAGCCTCCTGTTTCAAATGGCGATACAAAACTTAAGTAGATGGCGCTACCTAAGGCTATTTGTATATAGTCTGTGGTTTGAATATCAGTGTCAAGAACAAAATTATATATTAAAGCAAATGTGGCGCCTCTACCGTCCAAAATCGGCGGCTTTAAAATATTTTACTAAAGTTAAATATTTGCATAACATTTTCAATTGAGATAATAGTACACCAACCAATTTTAATGGCTCCTGGATTTCGGTGTATTTTAAAATTTATATAAAAATCTAGTTTTTGTAATCTTCGTTGCAATAACAAATGTCAGCTTAATTACTATAATGATAATGAAATTGCTTATTACAAGTTTATATGACATGTAACTGCGTGTACATGTTTTTTTTACATGTTTTTACAACAAATGCCTTTATGAACTGGTGCTAATACATAAATAGACTTAGTGTGCCAATTGTAGAAAATTTATTTTCAATTTCAGTTATAAATAATGGAAAAATGTTAATACTGTGAATAAATGTATACATCTTATGAAACCGTGAAGGAAATGAGGAAAATCTTACTAGGTCGTTTAAAGCTAGACCATATAAGATGTAAAGCAGTGCTTCCCAACGTGCGGCCCACGCCCCACAGGGGGGCAGTTCTATAGTTAGGGGGAGGGGAGGGTTCACTTTGAGTTGTAATGTAAAAGCGCATGTTTTTCGAGCCTCCTTCTGACGCAGTCCAAAAATATTTATGGGAGGGTATAAACATTTTAGAAATGTTACGGTTATGGCCTAAAAAAGTTTGGGATACACTGGTGTAAACCCTTTAGGGCGCACTTTTAGGCGCTGGGTGGGGTTTTGCTCAATTGAAGAGGCCTAACACATGTGACTAATGATTCCTATAAATAGGCAAGTGCCAAGAGCAATTTCTAAATTTGATATTCAATATTATGTACCATATAATAATAATATTTATATTGCGACGGTGCACAATTTAAGCTATATAATATATTTTTCTCTTATTTAAACTGAAACGACATAACTAAATTGAATCCTGTTATTTGTAAGATTATTGGATTTCATTGGATTGTCATTTTGTAATAGATTAAGTGCCTTGTTGTGTTGATAAATACTCAGATCAAATGTTGCAATTACGAGAGTTAGCAGAAATAAATGTCTATTTTACTATTTTCATTGCTCGTATTATTTCCTACCACCAATAATCAAAAAGAAAATTATGCACCAATCAAAACAGTGTAAAAACTGTTTAGGGTTGTCGGAATTGCATTCTGACACAAAAAGGTCCTTCGAGCCGGATCGTCATATAATTTACGACTAATTTTTTTGTCATTTCATTTATGTCTCAGCTTATAGGAAAGTACCGCTCGATATAGGCCTCCCCTAGTGGTGGTGTCTTCCTTATATCTACGATGTGTGTCGATGTTAACGCCTGCAGGAAGACGCTGTTGCCGATCGCCTGGATACTGTCCCTTAGTTGTCGCTTACGACATGTAAGGAAAGGGGAGTGATGCTATTTAAGACCGACACCATACCGTACTATATAATCATTAAAAGAAAATTAAACGTGTGCGGATATAGGTACTTATTTTTCATTGCGGAATTGCAATAGGACGATATATAACTTACGGTTGATTTAAAACAACAAATTTCCACGCTTTCAGTGTTGAGAATATAAAATCAGCCGCGCACGATACTCGTTAATAAAAGTGTCATTTTACAAGACTAATTTCAATATTCGCCAACACCGTTTTAATACCGCGTTACAGGACTTTGTTTCAAAAATATAAATATAAAAGCAAGCCGTTTAAAAACATGAGAAAGCAGTGATAGTCGAATGGTTAAAACACCCTTTTAATCGAGAGTCCAAGGTTCAAATCCCAGGCACAAATGATTTTTCCTAAATTATGTGCGTATTAGAATTTAACTACAACTGCTTTACGGTGAAGAAAAACATAGTGTAGAAATTTGCACACCTGAGAGTTCTTTAAAACAAAAGTTTTCAAACTACAAACAAAATGTAAACTCTACCAATTCGCACTTGGCCAGCGCGGTGGACTATGGCCTGAAACTCTCAATCTGAGAGAAAACCCTTGCCGAGAAGTGTAACAATAATGGGTTGACGACGTAATCCTTCGAGCCGGATTTTCGTATAATAAATTTTTCTGAATTAAAATAGAAATGTCTGAATATAATCTGTTTATTTATCTACATCAAACTCCTTATCAAATTGCTCATCTGTAATCTTCCGTCGTTTTAGCTTCTTGATAAGTGCTACATCAGCAGCTAGTTCGTCCAACTCTTCTTGCGTCACTGCTCTTCTTTTCTTCTTACTTGCTCCATTTTCTTTCTGTTTTAACTCTTTCCGTTTCTTTTTTCTCTCTTTCCTTTCTTCCTTGTTCTGTTTTGTCTGTTCCCAGGGTTGTGTTTTTACCTGTAAAATTGAAATGAGTAAAAAAATGGCCGTATTATGTTCAGATTTGATAAAGGAGACATACCTACTTATTAGCGACCTAACTTAGTACTTGGAGGTAGCAACGCATCTGTGACTAAACTCAGGTAAGAGTCCAATTTTTTTGGGGTTAATCACAGAATTCCTTGGCAGTGGTCACTTGGCGTCAAGTGGAATGCGTGCTTATTTTTTTTTTCTATGTTAAAAATAAGGGTAGAACTTTGCGCATATGAAATGTTGTTTACAATCGTCTGGTTGGACCATTTACAATCGGGTCGATTGGATGCTAGTTTGGTATATTTCAAAAAACTTAAATATTATACTATCTTGACGACCCGCGTGGTCGAGCGGTCACCATACCGGTCTGACGCGCAATGGGTCTCGGGTTCGATTCCCGGCCAGACAAAAATATGAGTGA
>DWNE01000780.1:0-25632 GCA_018249875.1 Cecropterus toxeus | reverse complement strand
GTGCCATGGACACACAAAGACGAATACACAAACACCCAGACCCAGAACAGAAATCTAAACTCGTCATTCACATTTCTGTCTGGTCGGGGATCGAACCCGGGAACCATTGCCTGTCAAACCGGTATAGTGACCGCTTCGCCACGCGGGTCGTCAGTGAAATACAGCGCTTAACACTGCTAATACTAAGAAGAAATAGGCGTTATTGCTCCCGGAGTCGATCCACACAGATTTCTATCACCTTGAATCAGGCAGCGTAAATATTGCAGCCATATTTTCAACTAACAGTATCAGTTGTAAAAATACCTAATATACCTGTAATATACTATTTGCCGCATGATCTTTATACGGCTACAATCAGAAACGTTTCAAGGTAATTAATGCCTTCTGCCTACCTATTACGATCTGAGGGTCTAATGTTTCACTTCAACTGAATGACAGGCCATTCAGCCTAATAGTCTCATATTATACAAATATATTATGTTTTACTTAATTACCCCGAGAATGAAAATCGATCAACCAATAATAACGTTGCATTTGTATTAATGACTTTTAACACGCATGCATGCAGTTCATCTGATACTAGGTCATACGTGACTACAGTCTACATGTGTGTCAAAAACTTCAATACATATGAGTATGTACAACTACGTGTATATATGCCAACTACAGGTATATCCGCCCTGAAGTAGATTAGGTATCCAAAAATTGGTACCTTGAAGGTATAGGTTGAAATTCCTAATTGAACTAAGTTTTTTATTAAACGTGGCAAGAATGGTATTAATTTAAACATCGCGATTGTAAATACGAATAAAAAAGCCTTAGTTAAACTTATCAACGAAGTGACAGGGCAGTTGCAGGTCGTTATTAGCGTTGTTATAAAGGCTATTCATATAAAACGGATGTCGGGGGACATTTTGACAACTCTCCCCCGTCACCCACAACCGGTGGAGGATAATATTAGTCGGTCCCTACTTCCCTAGTAACATGGAAATACAAGGCATCGTGACATTAGTTGAATCCAACAGGAAATCGTGGCGACACCTTAAGTGTTTAAAGAGAATCCTTTAAGTATGAATCCTAAATCTTTTGAAAGAACGTATGTTCACACCTATTTCTAGCGTGAAGCAGTTCTTGCGTTTCGGTGTAAGGGTGTGATTGCCGGCTCACTTATATATGAGGCGACCATCTTAATCGTCGGGAGTAGCAACGCATCTGTGATCGACTTCAGATATAGCCCCTGTTCTATATGAAGTTGCTCACAGGTGTCCATGGGTGGCAGTAACCATTTACCATGTGGGCTGCATGCTCATTTGTTACTTCATTCTTATATAATATATAAAAAATCTGCAGTTCATTCTGTATGAATTAAAATAGTCATTTTTGCTTCTTGTCTTCTTTTCATCTGTACTTCAGATGAAACAACTTTTCTTTAATTCATCACATTTTCAAATCATCCACATCTGTAAGGGCAAGCAGCAGTGGCTTGTAACCATCAGGTGGCCGTACAATTTACTATTTTAATTGGGTACATGAAAAGATAGGCAGTCGTTACCGCCACTCGCAGTTCGTCAACTCATTATTGTACTGCTGGGCACGGGTCTTCTCTCAGAATGAAAGAGTTTTAGGCCATAGTCCACCGCGCTGGCCAAGTGCGAATTGGAAGACTTACACACCTTTGAGAACTCTTTTTTTTAGAGAACTCCCAGATGTGCAGGTTTCCTCACGATGATTTCCTTCACCGTAGAGCAATGATAATTAAATTGTAATACGCACATCATTTTAGAAAAATCAGTGGTGCATGGGATTCGAACCTCGGACCCTCGATTGAAAGGCCGAGATTCAACCATTGGACTATCACTGCTCTCAGTTACAAAATTTTAATTAATTATTTAATTAATTTATTTATAAGGAAAACTTACAGCTAGGTTAATATAATCAATTTATACAGTAGTTGCTTATGGTAGTGCTATTTGTCTGATTAACAGTTGTTGAATTAATTCAACTTAAAGAACTATATCTAAACATACATGTCGACAAACATTAGTTAGTGCATCAACAAAGGCTATTGTGGGTTGTTCCCAGCTAATATCTAACATTAGATAGCGAGAGAGCTGATTCCAGCGCGAGATTCGACATAGAATGCGATTAGCGGCAATTAGTTTATGTAAAGCTTGTTTCGGGTTTTGGCTTTATTATCCGACTGCATCAGAAGGAGGATAATATTTTTTCGAGCGTATGAATGTATGTAAGTTTTTCTTTGGCACGCGCTACAGCCCATACGGCTTGACGGATTATGACGTATGACATATAATTAGAATCGTCTCAGTTTGCATAGTGACATAGGCTATATAATTTAAAAAAATGGCGTCTGAAAATAGAGGAAAAAGGGGAGGAGAGACGAATGTTTTTAGTATTACAACAATATGGGTATCAAATAAAAGCTATCAAAATCTATTCTTATCGGATGCCATCTACCAGCTACCTGCATGCTAAATTTCAGTCCGATCCGTCCAGTGGTTTGGGCTGTGTGTTGATAGATCACTGTGTCAGTCAGTCAGTCACCTTTGAGTTATATATATTTATAGATACTTTAACATGACTATTTTGACAAAAACTCATATAAGCGTTGAATTATATACCTATATGTCATTATGAACAAAAATTTCGTTTTAAGAAGTCGGGTTTTTGGTTTTACAAACAAACCTTTCTCAATAAATGGACTCAACGCAAAAATATTTATTCAATTCGAAGCAATACTTCCTGAGAATAGCGCGTTCGACCAAGCAAATAGAACGCATTAACTTTATAGTATTAAATAACATATTGTTTAATAGGCTTCTCGATATACATCGATACATCAGAGACATCGATATACATCGATACATCAAAGACATCGATATACATCGATACATCAAGACATTGATACTTTTAGCAGTT
The DNA here is from genome assembly GCA_018249875.1 of Cecropterus toxeus. Taxonomy (NCBI): domain Eukaryota; kingdom Metazoa; phylum Arthropoda; class Insecta; order Lepidoptera; family Hesperiidae; genus Cecropterus; species Cecropterus toxeus. The sequence continues at coordinate 22,695 of DWNE01000780.1, read as the reverse complement.
GGTCGAATCAGTGTAGTTCGACCTGTACCACCGCCGCAACTATTTCTAACGTGAAGCAGTACTTGCGTTTCGGTGGAAGAGTGTGGTTGCCGGCTCACATATATATGAGGCGATCATCTCATCCGACTTTAGATAGAACCCCTGTCCTATATGAAATTGTTTACAGATGTTCATGGGCTGCAGTAACCACTTGCCATCAGGTGGACTGCACTGGTCGTTTGCTACTTCGTACAAAAATAGAAAAAGTTCTATGTTACAAAAATATCATGGATGCGTTAATTATTTTACCATTATACATTCTCACATGTATCGAGATTGAGTTTATTAATAGCCGAGGCAACGCTTCCACACGGCCATATGGCTATGGAGAAGGCAAGGCTACCTTCATATGGTCATATGCTCATAAACTTACGGAAGAAGCATTATTATAAGGTAACCGGCCATTTCCACTTTCGTATATATCATTGACCCAGTGGAAAGGACATTGAATTATGTCCTGTCTATATACGTAAGGTAATAAATAAGAATGGTAAAGATTAATACTGGTCTGGCTTTTTAAAGTATAGCTCGTGCCCTCGGTACTTTGTTCATATTTAAGAAACTAGTTGTGCCTCGCAGTTTTACCCGCGTTTATTAGAGAACAATCTAATAAAAACAAACATACATAGCGTGATATTATAATATATAGCCTAAAGCCTTCCACGATAATTTTACTATTCAACACAAAAAGATTTTTTCAATTCGAACCAGTAGTTCCTGAGATAAGCGCGTTCAACCAAACAAACTCTACTGCTTTATAATATTAAAAGTATAGATTTAAGAGAAAGCCTTTGGGGTTTGACCTCGAAGGTCCTCCAATCCTATCTAGGGTTCCGTACTCAAATGGTAAAAACAGAACCCTATTACTAAGACTTCGCTGTCCGTCTGTCCACCTAGCCGTCTGTTACCAGGCTACATCTTTTAAGTCGCGATAGCTAGATCGTTGAAATTTTTAGCCGCATTACCGCAATACAGCTAACGTGTTTTTTCGCTGTTTTTATAGAGAATGGTAGGCAGTGGCGTAGCGTGGGCTTACGCCGCCCGGGGCGGAAGTTGAACTCGCCACCCATTCACAAATTTATTCAGCAAAACAAAAAAACGATAATATGTAACCAAAAAAACGAAAATATCAACCTTCAATAACTAACTTGACAACCAAAAAAAACTACAATATCTAACTTGACGACCAAAAAAACAAGGTTGCCAAATCTTTTTTGCCGCCCTTCAAAATGTGCCGCCCGGGGCGGACCGACTCTACCCCTCCCCACGATACGCCACTGACGGTAGGGAACACTTCGAGCGCGGGACTGACTCGCACTTGGCCGGTGTTTTTAATAAAATAGTATAACTGTGCGCACAATTATCCAAAAGACAACAAATGTGTGCACTCATTAATCTTATTAGCGTGCTGGGAACAATAGGAACTTTCCATTTGTCTAAGCATCTGGTATAATTATGTGAAAACCATTGTCGCAAAGAAAACGTCCGGGTGTTTCTGTGAACCAGTGATCTTTAGATAATGCTGGCACTACTGACAGATTGTTTCCGTGTCTGTCGTTTGATTGTCGCAATTAATTTTATTGTCCTCAATCTGAGTTTTTATGACGAAAAAGTATATCATCGTGCAGTTCTGATTAGTGGCCACTATACCGTCTGCTACCAATCAATCAAACAATTGTAATAATCGAAAAATATTATAAGGTGGACAAGTTTTAAGGATGATAGCTTAGTGTTTGAAACTCAGCGTCTCTATTTCGGGGTAGGTTCATCAGACGTAAACATTTCAGATTTTCAAAGCTACGTGTGTATTAGATAATATTTATCATTTGATTTCACGGTGAAGAATGCAATATGGAAAAATCTTCAAGCATTAGAGTTCTTATACAAACGTTACGAAGACAATGACAGAATTAGGTATGTATGTTATATCATATATATTCATGTATTTAATATTTAATATTTTTTCTTTAAACCTCCTTCGTTGTTTTTCGGACTGCCTGAAGTTTGGCTGTCAGAGAATGCTTATAGCATTAAGTCCACCTTTGTAACATAATTATACATAGAGAATAATAAATAAATTCAACTGAAACGATGTGGAACGTTTAACTTAAGTATTATGTAAGTAACTTGTTATTAATAGGAAAGAACTTCCGAGCGACGTAGGATCACCTACTTAACTGATACCTCGGAAGCGCATTAGATGTTACATAAATCTAATTTTCACTCAGAAACACGTTAAGAAGTACATCCTCTAAACAGTTTTTATGTTGGCGATGGGCATCCGTAATCATAGTTCTATGTTTTTTGTAATGTAGAAGGTAATGGTAAAAGGCAAACGAGGTAATAGTTAGTAGTTACTGTTCTATTGACATCTGTAAGCTTTATATATAAATAACAGGTAGAAAATGTAGTCCACCCGGGGAAGTCCCTACCACCGCCTCTCATATTTCTAGCGTGAAGCAGTTCTTGCGTTTCGGTGTGTGTGGTTGCCGGCTCACTTATATATGATGGCTACAATTTTAGTCTTCGGGAACGCATCTGTGATTTACTTCAGATAGAACCTTTGTTCTATATAAAGTTGCTTACAGATGTCCATAGGCGGCTGTAACCACTTACTATGAGATGGACTGCAGGCTCGATTACTACTTCATTCTTATAAAAAGAAATGGTATTTTATGTGAAGCCAGTCACCGTTGCTTTTCCCAAGAATTCTAATTGCCGTGTCATATGAAAGAGAGCGGGCAACCACATCATTCTTAAAGTGCAAGAAATGCTTCAAGTAAGAAATAGATGTGGCGGTGATATGATAATCGAATATTTCGCGAATTTACAAAATCTGTATATAGAGTTCTAAATTGGGATACCTCGTGTAAGTATGCCGGATTCATAGATATCAGGCATTTCCACGCAATGTTTCTCTTTACCGTTAAACAAGAAATAATACGATACTAATACGTACCTATATAAGTCGAAAAATCAGTGCTTGCCCGGGATTTGAACATCGGATTTGGTCCTAAGCATGAAAGGTCCTAATCACTAAGCTATCACTGCAACCTTTAAACGATTAATAGAAATAAGAAAAATTGACGGTTGTTGAAAATTAATTTTAAATTGGTTTATGAACATTATGTTAATTACCTTGTAAAATTAATTATTACTTCGTTTACGTTTTGCATCAAAATCTCGTTTAACGAACTTCAAATGAAAGTAAGTGAAAGTATACATCAAAATAACTGCATCGTTCATTATAAAACACTATTTTTCGTAGAAAAATGTTTAAATATCTAAAATTTGTTTACACAAGCCAATCTTTAATTTGATCGAAGATCGTTTTACACTATTAAAATATTAAATAAGTCTGCATTCTATCCAACTGTAAGTTGCAACTGGGACAGGCCTACCTGCAGCCCTCGATCTTCGATTATTTTCAGACGATGCAAAAACTTAAAAATGCCGCCCCTGCCCACTTGAATTTTTTTACCATCATTTCAGCCATCAAATGTCATGTCCAATAATTGCTCCTCATTAAAACGTATATGTGTCAAGAGTTCCCCTTCTTACTGACAAGGCGTCCCAATGGTCAAAGTTAAATCAATTATTGTGCATTTGTTTGCAAGATTTGAATTTGCCGCCCTCTGAATTTGCCGCCCGGGGCGTGGGCGGGGCCTTGTCGCCTACTAGGTCCGGGGTTGCCTACCTGAACTGTCTTAGAGACCTACTTCGGCAACATCTGCGTAACTTCCCACATATGTCTAAGTATAAGTAAATCATCCTTACTACACCCTTTAAGTTATAACAAAGCAGCACTTAACACTGCTACTAGGGGCAGAACAGGTGCGGCGGTGACGCGTCTGAAGTCGAACCTTTCGTTAAGAACCCTATGTGGATATTATTATAAAAAAATGGCGTTCGTGACTACAAGACGAGCTTAATGTTTTTTCCAGCTAAAAAGCAATAAGAAACTATGAAATATAATAGTTAAATAAAACTATAAAATAGTATAATTAAATGTGCAAATATCAATTAATCTAGTGAGCAATATTATTTTAACGATGAACAACGTAACATTACTTAATTGCAGTTTATTTTGTTTATGATTTCTGAAGGCACATAACAACTTTCGTATTTAAACTGGCCAAAAACTATAAAAAAATATGTGTGTTATGCATTTTTGTAAGAATATGTTTACATATGAGTATATATCTGGAGGCACGGCCTACCACCATCTACCACCCACTAGCGTATGAAAAATGTTGAGTATTAAGTCTTATCCAGTAAATGTTGAGTATGTGGGTACAAGTCAACGGCCAAGTCACACAATATTTACTAGAATAATAAAGAAATCGCAGTAACGAACCTTAGACTTGCCACGACTTTGTCTAGATTTCATTACTTTTTAGAGATAAACAAGCAGCTCCATCGAGACTTGGTTAGTTTTTTTACAGAATGTTTTTAGTGGGATTATAATATTCCCTAACTAACTTAAAATTTGTTGAAGGCCTTGTTTCGGTTTAGGAACTTCTGAAAAAATATCCAACCCATATGATGTTTCTCTAGCCTAACACTTGGAAGGTAGCTGTGCCTACTATTGGTACAATTTTCCTAACAAAATAAATAAGTACTTATTCAATATAAATATAAAGATTGAACGTACACAACACATTTTTTTTCAATTTTACCTAAAGAATATACGATAGTTATGATGATTTTCGTAATAAAATTCAAAGGTTAATCGGACAAGCAAGCAAGATAGGTATTTTAAGATAAATACAGATAAAAGTGAGCAGTATAATGATATTGACCTCTACGAACTCACTCATGACTTTAAGGCATATTTTAATGACACTGACTTCAAGTTGGACTACTATTAAAATATCAACTTATGGGCGTGAACATTTTAATGATGTTTTTCAATATATCACGGCATTTTGTAAATGTTTTTTATTCATGTATGCCTTAAATACCTTTATTTTTAACATATGTTTAATATATGAGAATTTACCTAATTAAATTAGTTTAAATATTGACCAATCAATTTGACAACGCAACAAAATTTAATTGGAATAATTAATCCAGTTACGTGAATGACAAGCATTATTAAATTTATATGCTTAATGAGAGAATTATTTAGTAATTAAATGCTTTTATTATAACGAATGTCTTTTTATTTTCAGATCGATAATGACCGTGAAGAAATCAAACCGCTGTGGAGGCTACGCGACACTGGTGGCACGGCAGAAGCTACATAATGCCACCCAGCAAATCGACATTATGACTATAAACAAACCATCCATACACCAACAATACAATATAGTCGTCGGTTTCAACGAAAAGGATCAGTTGCAGTTACTCACTAAAGACGACGCCAGTGACGATGAAAAACAGAAGCTGATCAAAGATTACAGCGACCTCAAGGCGAGCAAATATGAAAACATATCCATTGACGACATCGCAAACTGTGTAAACATTGAAAACTATCCAAATTGCGACAACACTCTAGTCTTTTATGTTAGTAAGAACCTGGGCAAAGAAGCAATCGTGCTGAAGTTCGAAAACGAACAGGATTTCAAAAGGATATATTTTACGTACAAATATTTTAAAATGCGGAATAGATTGACAAAGAACACGACCAATTATTCCAGTAGTGATAATTTATTTGCGAAAAAGAAGACAAATGATATATTTAAAAATAGAAAGAACAGTATGGACGATTACAGTATTTTCGATAAAACTCGGTCCGAGTTTGACTTGATGCAAACGACCGACAACGATGGTGTTACACATATTTCGGTGCAACAGAAAAACCAATCACGCTTCGATCAGCCGATGAGTTTAATCGGTATTAGAAGCCATTTAGACGAAGCGGGTGAAATAGATAGTGTTATTTATACGGATATCGACATTCCTTTGAGGCCCGAAAGAAAAAGAATATTTCATAAGAAGGCGAAGGCACCGCCGCCTCCACTGCTTTTAAATAAAGAAACTCCCAAGGTACTTAAAGGAGAATTCGTGCGAGTTAACGTCGAGAGATCTCCGGACGTAATACCGAAGGATAATAAAAACAACAAGATTCCAGATATTCTTATGTTTAGAGAAAACAAACCAAAACGTAGCAGTCCGACCGGAAACCTGTGGACGGCCAGTAATAAAGGTGGGTAAATTAATACCTGTATAAACTTTATTGTTACTAATACCTCAATGGTTACGTAATTGTTGAAGATGCCCGTAATAAGGAAATGTAGGTAAAAACCACAGACTCCGTCAGTCCGTAAGTCTGTTACGTGTAAAGCATTAATCAAGATGGGCAATTTACTACTGCATTGGTTTTGTTTAGCGGCCTCGCAACCAATTGATTCCTTGAGATACGTTGTAGGAAATTTGTTAAGATTGTAAAGGCAATCGATTCTTAAAATAGCATTTATAGCACTTTGAAGGTTGAGCACTTTTGTAGAATCTCTAATTAGTTTGTGTGATGGTTTTGGTAGTGAAGTAGTTCTTGATTGCTTTTGTAGTTTGCTTCGTGAAGCATGACATTGTGCAGATCTTTTGATAAAGCTTAATGAGCACTATGCCAGCTGGTAGAACCAATGTACTTTGACCAGTGAAGTACCACTGCCACACCTATTCTAGCGTGAAGCAGTTCTTGCGTTTCGGTGGAAGGGTGTGGTTGCCGGCTCACTTTTAGGATAATTAGGATTTTTGGGAACAGGTATATATTACTATTTGTGCTGTATTTTTTACCAATATCAATTTGAAGTAATTTACTACTATATCACTAAATTTATACTTTATATTCTTTGTATAGTAACTTGATAAAAGGTGTCGCCTTTTTAAATAGCTAAAAATATCGAATTCAAAAGTAGCCTGTAACTTGACCAGTTGAATAAGCTACATCCATGAAAAATTTCATGTAAATCGGACTAGTGGTTATTGCGTGATTGAGTAACACACAGATACACACAGTGGCGTAGCGAGGGGATCGGAGGGGCGGCACATTTTGAGGGGCGACAAAAACAGATTTGGGGGCGGCAAAGACTGATTAGGCAACCTTGTTTTGTCATCAAGTTAGATATTGTCGTTATTTTTGGTCGTCAAGTTAGATATTCTCGGTTTTTTTTGTCGTCAAAATTTGTATAATGTTTGGCAAATTCAACTTCCGCCCCGGGTGGCGTAAGCCCACGCTACGCCACTGGACACACACAAGCTCATTTTTTATATTAGTATAGATATAGATTTCTATAAACATAGTGACGTCTTTGTCAACGATTATTTTTCATAGCCTATTGTTCATTGCTTTATCGTGTAAAACAATTAGTTTAGAATAGTTTCCAACATGTCGTTAATTATTCCAGCGAGGTAGGTATTGTTTGGTCAAACTGACTGGCATTAACGCTCATTAATATTTTATTTTTTATTCTATTTATTTAATATTCATATTACAAACTTAGGTATATAAAATAGTGCAAATTTCGGACCTTGCAAACCTCGTAGGATTTATTTATTTATTTTATTTTATTTATATATTTATTGCACCTTTATAATATAAAGTTACAATAGGGCAGACATAATGCCTGATGGCATTCTCTACCAGTCAACCCTGGGTGGCTGGATAATTTGGGGCAGATGATTATTTTAAATGTGAACAATGACAATATAGAATATTTATATGTATCCGAAGAGTCGCTTTATACTAAGACTGTATAAAAGGTTTTTAAAGTATTTCTCAATGTTTTTTCATTATTAGTATACATCATTTTAATGTTATCTGGTAACTCGTTTATATAATTTGGAACTATACAATTTAATGTACGTGTGCCATACTTGCCAAAATTTTGGTAATATAAATAATATATTTTGCATTAAAGTATTGTAAATATATAACAGTTTGAGTAATCTGTGAGTTTGTCATGAATGCCATTGACAAACAAAGACGAATATACATACACCCAGACCCAGAACATAATCTAACATCCCGCAGATGTCTGGCTGGGGATCGAACCCGGAATCCACTGCGCGTCACACAAAATTATAATAAACCAGCTCCTTGATTCTAATTTGAGTACACCTTTCTCGTTTCTCAAAAGGTACCCAAGGTTAAACTTAAGCCGCTTAACGCATTGTCAAAAGGCTTTCATCGTTAATTCGACACGGTGTGCAAAAGATGTACCACGTAACCAAGTCAAGGCCGCCGTTGACCATCACTTGTGTACCGGAGGTCGTTCACTTGTCTCGTTTTGTGTATGAAATAAAAGGTAGCGTAAGCATTTTATCGTATGTAGATGTTCTGTGAATTACTGTTTGGTATACTAATGTCCTGGCCGATGTATATGGAGGGAGGGAATAAGCCGAATAACTGTATGTATAAATAATAAGAAAATAACCTAACCTAACATCTCCTCTTTAATATAAATCATGTACCTACTTAAATACATGCGTGATCTTTTTCTTTTCCGAAAATGTAAACAGATGGCGCTAAAATAAATTAATGCAAGCGCCGCCACGCCGGCAATCACATTTACTTGCACTTATAGATGTTTCACATCAAAACCAAAGTAAACGGTGCTTATTACGAACTTTTCGTGGCATATCAAGTAGAACAAACATCATAATTACAATAATTAAGATGAAAACTTAATAATTTAAAGTAAGAGGAATACTTAATAGTTTAAAATAAACAAAAACACGCTTTCGTTCTCTTGTGTCGTGGGTGCCCTGGAGATACGAACACGATAACACAAACACCGAGACCCAGAACAGAAATCTAAACTCCTCATTCATATTTCTGTCTGGCCGGGAATCGAACCGGGACCCACTGCGCGTCAGATTGGTACGGTGACCTCTCCGCCATGCGGGTCGTAAAATAAGTAAGAAAAATACTTAAAAGTAAGAGAATCTGCAGGGTTGGTAATCAGGTATTTATTTTTACCATCACTCTGCGAATTCTCACGGAAACTGCAATGGCTTAGAATGTTCGCGTAACGAATTTATATAAACAGCGTAGTGTGACGTCAGCTTAACGTTACGACATTCGGGCACGACTGGCGGATCACGTGTGAAGCTGCCTTAATAGTTCAGTTCAGTTAGTGGAATTGCTGTATTGGAGTAATTTATGTGTTACAATGTAAATATAATGTTACATTGTATAACATACATTTTTATTAATCGATTTATTGATTTTAAATAATCGATTTAATATTAATCGATTTTTTATTTCACACTCTATTTTTGATTTTTTTCAGTCGCAGCTTTGAATTACTAAATACATTATTTATTCCGTAGTTTCACGTACTTTCGATATTTATTTAGTATATTTTTTTTTATTTTTATACACAATTCGGGAAGCGGTTATCACAATACACTTACCTACCAAGTTTCAAGTCTGTTGTCTAAATAGTTTCCAAGTAAAATGGCTGTGACATACGTACAGACGGACGGACAGACAGACATGACGAATCTATAAGGGTTCCGATTTTTGCTATTTGGCTATGGAACCCTAAAAACGTGATGTTTAGTGTGGCTGCTTCCAGCACGACTATATCTTTGTGACTTATACAAATCAGGCTTCTTCAATTGAAACATCTTTCGCAATTAGTCTATTTAAGTTATAGCTCGATCACGACATTCCCATAAATGAGGTGTCTTCATTCAGTGCATCAGATTTGTAACGAGATCATTTACCATTTGTATTGCCAGTATTGCCACATTATTACTTGCTAATTTTTGTGTAATAGTCGAATTCCGACACGTAGTTAAAAAAAACTAGCTTTGTTCGCGGCTCCGCCCGCGTGCCTTAACTTACCACAGAAAAGAGTAGAAACAGTGTGCTTTGTTTTATACAAATACCTTAGTGATGTGTGTTAGTAATTTTATGATACTAGTAGGATTTGCAAGATTTGGATTAAAATAACCTCTTCAATAGTTATCAAAAAATCTTGATAAGTATCTATCTTGATAGGACCAGGAGATTGTGTGGTGCGACCTACGAAACAGACGAGCGCACCGTATTCCAAACCATTCAGTCTTCTTGTGCTATACGTGCACACTTCAAGATATGCCAAGCTATTAAAGCCGGCAAAAATCACTCAGTAGTGTTTTATGGAGAAAAGAAAAAAACACAAAATCGATCGTAAAACTTTTTAACTACTGAATTTAATATTTGTTACAGCATTAAAAGCTGACTTGACGTTTACGTCAAGTCAGCTATGAAATGATAAATGATAAGTGAAATAACATACTTATAACCTTTAGGTTATAAGTATGTTATTTCACTTATCATTTATCCTTTAAATAGATCAGAAGAGGTAGGTACCTGCATTATCTGCGTTCGTTTAAATTAATAATTATGAAACAAACCCAGAATGGCAACTATTAATCATACAGTTTATCCATTTTATTTGAGAAACAATAGAAAACAATGTTCTACAGATGATTATAATGCGCTTAGTTTAAGAATCCAAAGTTTATTCTTCGTAAAAATACGTGATACTTCCATAGTAAAAAATGATCTAAATTTCAGATGAAACCACAGATTTCTTACAGAGCGGACCTCCCGGTGTGTATTTAACTACAGTAAAAGTGGTGTAAACCAAGTACCCTGTGGTGAAGTAATACTGTCTACACGCCCGTCGAATTGTTTGGTCTTTAAAGGTCAGGTGTCGCGATGAGTTTGGCCAATCTGTGGTTGCTTCTACTGCTTTTTTTTATGTGAAACATCTATATTTAAATAAAATAGCTGTGCCACGCGGTTTTACCCGCGTTTATTAAAAAAAAAAACAAACATAGCGTGATGTAATATAGCCTAAAGCCTTCCTTGATAAATTTACTATTCAACAGAAAAATAATTTTTCAATTCGATCCAGTAGTTCCTGAGATTAGCGCGTTCAACTAAACAAACTCTACTGCTTTATAATATTAGTATAGATTAATGAATAATGAATGAATAAAAATGATTGATTGCGTGGCAATGCTTGCGTTTATTTATTTTTGCGCCATCTGTTATAAATTGACGGAACTACGAAGTATCGAACAAAATGAAGCCGGTTGCGGTGTTAGTTCGACTTAGTGCGGAGCACTGTTTGTAAATGGCGTTATTTCCATTATGCTATATATTTATATAGTTCCGTCCCGTCCCGTGACGGCTTTTTTTATTCTTATTGGTATTATAAATTTATGATTCAGTGTTTGGATTTTCCAAGTCGACATTAAAAATTTGAAATTGGTTGGAGTAGATATCTACTTAACATCCTGTAATGAAGATGCTACAACAGAATGCTATATTTTTCACTCTTCTTCATGAAGTTCTTGAAGGCTTGTGGAGTTTTGCACTAGACTTACATGGCCTAAAACCAGTGCCCAGAAGTACGGTAGAGGTAGATCATAATGATAATGTATAGGACGTTGAGGGATTCCCAACAGACTAGGTGCTGTATGAGTATGACTGCTTTATATAGCGTAATCAGATATACCGCCGTCTTATGACGAGCATCACAAAGTAAAAATAATTGGATATAAGCAAATTCAACCCGTTTTCTTACAAGCTTTTATAACGCACGCCTAAAGTCCAAACTATTCATATATCAAATACATATATTACATCAGTGCTGTTTAAAACTAACGCCTTTGACCTATTCTGCGTGAAAATTATGTTCGCAAATATTGCCTACAAAAGACGAGTGTAAATTAAAGAACGGAACGCGTCAAATTCATCAAAATAACAATGCATCATTTGGAAACTTAACGACTTTGTAGGACTCCACCGCAGTAACCTGTCGTTAAACCCTGGTTACCAACAATACACCACGGAGCCTACGGCTATTGACCCAAGCATACATCATTTCCCTACAACACAACGTTTTTGTGGTACAATACTGTTACTACGTAAATAACATTCGAGTTTCCGTCTGTAATTTCATTGCTTTTCTGTGGTTGACTAAAGTTATATTGGACGAGTCATGTAGCATGCGGAATTCATTGGGATTATGGACCCGGGCATGTCGCGAAGGACGGCAAAATCTACTTTTTTGTATTATTACCCGACGGCATCAGAGGAGGGTAATGTTTTTCGACCATATGTATGTTTGTTTGTATGTTTGTCCATTTCTTTGACACGCTCTACAGCCCTAACGACTTGCCGGATTGTGACGTATGACATATCATTAGAATCGTCTCAGTTTCGAAGTAGACAAATTCTGGGTTGCGATTAAAGCGAGCCGAGGCGTTTCGACTTAATCCTTAATAGTAACTACACATCTGTAGCTTTTTTTTTTGTCACGAGAGGGAAACCTTCAAAAGGTGCCCGACGCCGTTGGAGCAACGCTGGGTTATGTGGAATTTTTACCGCATTAAAACCCAGCGTTGTGTGGAGGGACTCCAGGATCTCCAACGGAACACAACCGGAGTCCTCCTAACGCGATGCCCCTTTGGGGCTCTTTCCCGGTGAGCATTTACGCTCACCGTGCTTTCAGATGTTTACGACGGCATGCGACCACACGTGCCGTCGCCCTTCCCGGGGTCGCTTGGCTGGGCGGCTCGAGCTCCCACTCTTTCAGTCGCTTCTTACGAAAGGCAGGGGATATCGTAGTCCTATTCTGGTCCCGTACACATCTGAAGCTAACCTCTCGTAGAACTTGTCCGACTTAAAACAGACACCATGAGCAGTCCCTGCCTACAGATGGACATGCTTTGCTCTTTCAATATTGTAAAAAAGGCCGTACAACTGTATTTAAATATGAAATGACGGTACTTGCCTTATCGACATGGCCCACCAAGCACTGTGTAGCGTTACAGGAAGCGTAGTGAAGTGAGCCTCGCGGGAATCGAACGCCCTTCACGCTCGGCTCGTGACGTGTTTGGTTACAGCTACTGATGTAAAACGTACCTACTGGTCCCGTGGCGCTGTGCTCACGGTCTATGAAGGATGTGTTTGGTAGCAACGATATATCGGACAGTGGGAACGAGTTAGGGCGAACGCAAAGTTTTCTTTAAATAAATATATCGCAAGCTTATTGGAATACTGGCTTAAATCAAAAAATATGTTTTTTGGAAAATAAAATTGTCAATTAATTAACGTCAGGGCGCCTACAAATCCTAATTTCAACGTAATCAAACGATAGACGGTAGATGGCGCTAACAGAAGCCTGTATCTGTACGTAACTAAATGTACTTATCTCTAAATAAGTCAGTGTTCCATTAAGCGTGCGATATATGAGGTAATATATGACATTACTTCTTGTAATGTAGTAGGTACTTAAGTGAATTGAGTGACGAATTCGTATTGGAAAAGGATAATGAAAAATGTTGCGTTCCTTTAATAATCACGCGTTTTAAGAACTCCCTAAAATATGAGCATAATTTTGTTATATCTCAAAATGCAACTTTCTTATATGTAAACCCTGAGAGTTACGTAAGGCTAAACATTAGAGCTAGCTTTTATCATGGAAAACAAATTGTGTAAAAAAATATATTTTACAAACAAAAAAGGGTCAAACCCGCTGAGTTTTTTGCCAGATCTTGTCAGTTCTTAGTTGTCGTATTCTATTGGTCGAGTCATTCGGTGGTGTATAAAAATGTTATAACTGACAATTTGTAAGTGCCCCCGTAGGCCTATGCAAAATAAAGACATTTCATTTAATTTCATTTGTTCTTAAAGATGCGTATTGTCCACTTAATAGAACTTAAAACATATCGTTTTTGATCGACTTACTCTGAGAGGAGACTTGTTTCCAGCAATGGGACAGGTACAACGTACAACTTTCGAAACATGTTTTTTACATATGTCTCTCCATTACCACACCCAAATTCATCTAATTCCCTTAAAACAACAATATTGGTATCTATGAAAGTAGTTAAATAAACCATTTCTAATACATATATTAACACTTTTATGTTACTACTAACTGTGCCACGCAATTTATAATTTTTAATTTTATAATTTTTTTTAATTTACACGCGTTTATAAGAAAAACAAACAAACATAGCGTGATGTTATATAGCCTAAAGCCTTCCACGATAAATTTACTATTCAACACAAAAATATTTTTTCAATTCGAATCAGTAGTTCCTGAGATTAGCGTGTTCAACCAAATTTTGTAATATTAGTATAGATTTTATGAAAACTGATAAAAAATGTTGTGATATATTTAATATCATAATATGAAAAAGTTTTTAGGCAGTCGGGTTTGGTTTTAATATTTTAGCAATGTTTCTAGTGAAACTAAAAGCTCGAAAAATGACAATAGAGGAAACACAAAAGAAAACATTTACAAAGCTTTAAACATTAATGTTTCAAAGAATAGGTCTTACAAATTGCTCAACTCATACAAATAGATTATTAGACCTTTCGTCGAAATGGCAAGGTGAAAATGCCGCATCGATGCTACCCGATCAAAACGATTAGGACTCTGGGGTCAATAGCACTTAACCTGTCACCCCAGGGGTCGAAATTTTAGGAATTGAAGCAAAAATATTATTATCGTTAGTAACCATTCTTGTTTATATATTTTGATTTGCGTTTTTCGTAATTTGTAAAATATTGTCTTCCTTCTTATCATGTCTCCGAGTCCTTAAAAGTAATAATGTAGGTATACTCGACGACCCGCGTGGCCGAGCGGTTACCATACCGATCTAACGCGCAGTGGCTCCCGGGTTCTTTCCTCGGCCAGACAGACATCTGAATGATGAGTTTAGATTTCTGTTCTGGGTCGGGCTGGGTGTTTGTGTATTCGTCTTTGTGTGTCCACCCACGACACAGTAGAATATTCTAGTGTGGGGCTATGAGTGTGGAAAGCGTCTTTTTTATACTTATATATATACACATTAAAGTACACACAACACAACAAAAACAAAGTGCTGTTGTAAATATAAACAACAGCGTTAACTAAACGCATACGAAAGTATACAGGTACGATGCTTATAACAAAAAACACTTTTAAATTTGATGTTTGTATACACGATAGCCTGCCTGTTTGTTCAGACTAATTCCTGAAACGTGGATCTATTTTGTCGGGACTGTCTCAGGCAGATAGTTAAACTTATAACTACTAGTTATAACTTTAACTATCTGTTAAGTTTGGCTATTATTGTAGACTTGTTCCGGTTAAAATCGTTGAAACCTATAAAACCCCGCGCGCTTTACTTGCTTGGTGCTACCGACGCCGGTTTTGATGTCAGTTGTTGTCTTTAAAGAAAATCTCTTTTGATAAAGAGTTTTTCTTTAGAGTTTCTCCCCCACCGCATCTGTTTCTAACATGAAGATGTTCTTGCGTTTCGTTGAAAGGATATCGGTTATCGGCTTACTTATATATGAGGCGACCATCTCAGTCGTCGGGAGTAGCAACGCATCTGTGATCGACTTCGGATAGAATCCCTATTCTATATGAAGTTGCTCACAAATTTCCATGCATTTTGGATCGTAGACTATGTATGCATGTAGAAAGCAACTGATTTTTATAATATCAAAGGAGCAAGCGAAAACCTACATCTGTTGTAGGTAAGTGGATAACGCCATCCATGGAGCATGTTCGAATCATTTTATTTCCATTCAATTTATTTTCCTTAATAGTACCCATTGACCTAGAGAAAAGGCCCTATACTTTTCCTGTAGACATTGCACAAAACCTTGTGCACTACATCTGCTAGGTCATCATGCATGCATGTTTTACTCAACACCACATTCGTATGCGCAGACGCACGGAAGTTTTGACGTGCGCTGAATAAACTGTCGAATATGGCGATGTGATGTAACCTATGCGTTCGATTCGGCGATTTGCATATGCAATGTACGTTTGTTCTGTAACCCGCTGCAAGATGTATAAAAGTGCCAAATACTAATGATATTATTTTTGTTAATACGTATTTTTTAAATCATCGTCAAATAATTTGAGGACCCGCGTAGCGGAGCGGTCACCATACCGGTCTGACGCGCATTGGATCCCGGATTCGATTCCCGGTCACACAGAAATATGAATGATGTGTTTAAATTTCTGTTCTGGGTCTGGGTGTTTGTGTATTTGTCTTTGTTTGTCTATGGCACCCACGAGACAGGAGCAAATCCTAGTGTGGGGCTATGAGTGTAGAAAGCGTGTTTAAAATCTATTATTGTCCTACTGCCGTATATAGTATATATATTACAGTTGCCCACCCTACCTCCACCGGACATGTTATCATAAATCGTATTACTTGTACTGTGTAGGTGATAGCACCATTCCCTCTCCTTCTATGGATATCGTTGGAGGTGTCTAAGGGACAAGCTAGGGCAGCAGCGTCATCCTGTATAATGTCAATACTCACTGGGTTCACTAATCCTAAAATCACAATTTCCAATATTTTAACTATATATTCATATAACTATTTGCCACACCAAGTACAAATGTGTATTCTATTTTTCAGTGAATGCCGGTTACGAGTCTGACCGCGATGAGTGGAGGGGCAGCCGCTCTCAGTTCTCAACGACCGCCTTCGACAGCCTTGCTCGGCCCACCAAGATGGCGATGGCTCTCACCCTCAAGAAACCTCAAAGACTAGAGCCAGTACCACAGTATTACCGTCTGAACAGCGACACGAAACCAAAGATCACTCCACTGCCTTTCAGACAAAACAACTTCCTGCAACGCCCGCCAAGATTACCGCGCCCGAATACCGATGTGAAGAGAAATCTAGCGATAACCACTGACCATCGGAAATACGCGTCATTGCAATGTCTGGACATTCCAAAAAAGTTAAGCGAGCCGAAAAAACCAGTCGAAGTGAAAAAGAATTCGAATCTATCGAATAGAATCACGGGGATTACGAATAAGCTACGAGATTTGGGTAATGCTGGCAACACTATCGGTAGGTTTAAGGCACAGTCGCACGGCGACGTAGCTAACTTGAAGCCAGTTTTAAAAAGCAATGGTCATGATGGTGCCAAAAGATCTGTAGTGAGGACTTGTAGTGCTGAACCACCAAAGAAAGTTACTTTCAGTGCGTTTGCTACCGTACAGGTAGTGTAAAGATCTTGAAACTTGTACTTAAACTAGAAAACCGTTAACAAAAGTAATGTCTGATCCTATGAAACTACCTTGATAACTAGAGCCATTCCGACGTTACAAGCATAATTCGTGTAATTAAGTGATTTATAAGGAAATGTGTAAAATAATACAAAATATCTTAATCATGAAATAATTTTAACTAACTTATTATTCATTATAAGTGTCACTTTCTTTTAGAAAATACCTACTTTCACGATGTAAAATAATAACAATACATTAACTTAAATGAGATCGACCGATAAAATAACATAAACCATGTAACATGTAATACCACCTATCATCACACAATATTCTCTTATAATTTCTATATTCAGTAATTATTTCTGTTACGTATTTAAAATTTATGAAATTCATACTTTGGCCATGGGAAATGTCCCACCAGGATACATGATAAAGCTTGAGGCGAGGTCGTACTTCAAGTCACATTTTGGAGTTTGTATATATTATGTACAAAATTTAAAAAAAAACTCGTTTATAAACTGAAAAGGTTTTGATAGGTAACGCCATCTATTGATGAGTTGCAGAAATGACAACGAGGTTCAGGGAGGTAACGCCATCTTTTAATCAGTTGCGGAAAATTTCCATAATACATCGCACAAAACGTCATGCCTAAGCATGTATAAATTTAAAATCTTTGGCAGTTTACATGTCAATTAATTAATTAAAATGTTATCTCCATAATCGCACATACAATACATATGTGTTCAAGGACAAGAAAATAAGACAATATATTTTCTCTTGTGTTTGACAACCGATTTTTCTTCCCTGTTATCCAATTTCATCATTACTTTGATAAAAATTGATAAAAGTGATACAAAAATCATTATATATTTTAAATAAACACATAATATATTTTTTATTATAACATATTGTTTAAATATAAATGTGGCAGGCCAGGAACTCTGTAAATAATCTGCTATGTAAATAATTATGTAATACGGTAAAAATGTGCAAATAAAATTAATAATCTCCTGCTACTAATTCATCTTCAAGTCAAATGTTTTGTACGTCCATATTTAAGTATTTATTGTTAAAATATTACATCATTAGAATTAACTTCTACGTTTATGTAGTATAGTATAATTTATTATTTTATCTCTTATTACATAATATGCCAATGTCTTTCTGATTTCTGCTAACAGTTATATCAATATGTAGCTACCTCTTGAATTCATTTTACTTTCAAATCCTACACTATGTTGTTTTAAACAAATTAACGAAGTCACCGCCTCACGAAACATTACATACATGTAGAATATGATTTTGAAACGCCGTGATTAATTTCATGGATTGTGCTAACTTTTTGAGTCTTTTTGTGCGCTTTGAACTTCATATTACACTTAACATAGTCATTATACAACAATTTAAAGAATCATATGTCAATCTTTGCAATTAACGCAGTCGGCATAGTTTATATTGTATTCGTAATTTATATACATTCTTCAAATAGGCACATTTTCCTTCAATTTTTTATCCGAGAGGCGTAGACTATCTTTGGTCTGAAGTTTTTCATTTTTATTGATAAATCTATTTTTTTAAATCTTAATGTGTTTTTGCATTATGGTACGCCATTAAATAACTTGACTTATTCGTGATTACATCTTTATAACAAAGTTGGAATAATTAATTTATGTTCGCATATCTATAGACAAATGTCAGGCACAGGCCGTGTCAGAAAAATTATATTATTGTAAATAATATATAGTACAAGAACGATCCGTATGTACGAGGTTGTTACGATAGTTATTGAGTACGTGAATACACGCAAGTCTTCCTAAATTGCTTGTCGCGGCCCGTGTCTGACACCTTCGATCATTAGTGATCGAAGCCTGACACGCTCAATGTCTTAAGATATTAGCTCGACCTCACCCAAGGGCCACGAAAAATGCACGCTGCAAGTGTCACCGTTGGCGAAATATAGCTTTTGCTGCAATTTGCAGTAAAATATAAATAAGTTTATCTCTAAATTTTAACTCGAAAACGCTGACGCTTGCGCCAAGCGAATGAGGTTTGAAGCGTATTTTGTGGCCCTAGGGTTATAATTTCTGTTAATTTGATTCTGATCTGACAGTTGAGTTGTGATTGATAAGAGCCAACGGACCACGTTTCTGTAAAGTGAAATACCACCAATCTTTGATAGAGATTGCTGTCGGATAGTTTCAGGTGAATATAGAAATTTAATCAACTTATGTATATATGATAAATATTATATCTAAATACGTATATATCTGAAATGTTAAATGCTTTTTCTATAAATATTTGTTTATTTATTTTATGCTATATTTATTAATTTTTACGCATTTTATTACTATATTTTCGAAAATTGTCACTTGTACACGAGCAATGAAATGTATATAATTATATATATACTTGTGAAAGTAATCAAAATTGCCTTGTAAAAAAGTGGTGTGTTTGAGAAAAAGGTATAATTATGTACATCATTATGACAAAAATTACCTCTGCATAGTTTAGTTGCAGAGGGCATCCTTTCTTTTGTATCGTACTCGCAAATCCCTTCGCAAATCGCATGATTTCTAAAAGTTGTCAATGTAGGTATGTATTTATGTATGTATATATTTCATTGCTCTTAATTGTATTTGGGATAAGTTCACCTTTTGCACAAAAATATGACGATAATTATATTTATTAATGAATATTTATAAATATGTTATTGTTTAAAAAATATAAATCTAATGCACTTTCTTGTTATTCTTTGTGAATATTTGTAAAAGAAAAGTCTAATAATATAATGTAATATATGTATACACTCTGTTATAAACCGTTGGTGTTGGTTTAATTCGATTGTAAATGTGGTTCCTAGTCGACTACTGTTGCTGTCATTAGCAAACAAGATTAAATTGTATGATTAGTAATATAATAAATGACTGTATAATAAATAACTTTGTAAGTGTCAGGCAATGTGCTTGGTTAATCAGGCGTCAATATTATAAAGTTTGAATAAAGCTTCTTTCCAATCACTATGGACCTTTTTCTTGTCACGCGGGTGTTTGCGTGCGGGCTTCATACTTACATCAAATTTTTCATATATACTTGTCCTGTCATGCGTGAAAAACGCAACCGTATTAAAAGACTGCTGTAAGTTATTGACGCGTGCAAGTGAGATACCCGTCCATTTAAAAAGCCGCGCTTCAGGAATAACTTTATAAAATTACTTACTCTCTGTAAGTTTAACTTATCGAAATGAAGTTTAGCTTTTCAACAGGAGTCAATTTTGTAAATATATAAAGGTGGTAATTCTTCTTAAATATATATATGCTATTAATCCGTTGGTCAAAGTAGTTTTATTCTAACTTTATATAATTTATTGTATATTTTGAAGCATATAATTGTTATAAATACGCGACTGTTCAGAATATGCTTATTTTATCATTATAATTCAAATAATTATACATTTGAATCTTATACTTAAGTAATCTTTATTATTTTAGAAATTATAACATATCCTGTATTATTCATCGTAAAGTCATAATTATTTAGATTTGATATATGAATCCTAAATGTATTATCAAGATTTATTTAAGATTATATTTTAATTAATGTATGGTGGTGTATTTTTACACTATGTTACACGAGTATGTTATGTGATGAATTTGTTGTTATTGTTTTAATTTCTTCTAAATTTGTTTGAAAAATAATAAATCATTTTGTTAGTTTCAAATCTTTTTTTTCTAAGTTGTTTAATTATTTAAGATTATAGTCCCTCAGTGCACTCGGATAGTACTTGTAATATTTATATAATACATAATTAATATATTTTTTCATCGAGTATTTGTTTCTCAGTTTTAGATTTCTGCGCTTGTAAATTGAACAACAGTTTATATTTCTTAGATGATATTTTTTGCCACAAATCAGTTCAGAGATGACATAGTTGATATTCTTATTATTTGAAGAATTATTTTTCCTATTCTCATATAAAAGAGAAGACACAAACCCACACAGGGCCACTGTACATTGAGCATCGATCAGTACTTCGAAGTCTACTGCAAGACATAGGTCACCCTTCATGGGCATGTTTTCCAATAGTCGCCACACCTGTTATGTGAGTTGGAAACCGCAGTGTGATTATAACAGAAAAATGCTAATGCCTGCATTTTTTAAATTCTGCCCCATAGTCGTCTTCTACGATTCGATACTAGATGGCGCGATCAGGGAATAA
Source organism: Cecropterus toxeus (assembly GCA_018249875.1). Lineage (NCBI taxonomy): Eukaryota > Metazoa > Arthropoda > Insecta > Lepidoptera > Hesperiidae > Cecropterus > Cecropterus toxeus. The sequence continues at coordinate 1,452 of DWNE01000780.1, read as the reverse complement.
AACTTTATTAAACAGCGCCAACTTGTACGCAAGGAGGACACTAGATGGCGCTTTTAAGGAACAAAATTACCTTTGATTTATTTTCTGCAGGAAGATTTCATGCAAATATTTTTGCGTTTCTATTTTGGTATTTTTCTGGTTTTTTTTTTTTTTTTAATATTGAGCCTTTTTATGTCCATACGTTTCCATTCCATTAAGAGTGTCGGAGCTTCCATGAAGAATATTGATGTAGATAAAATTTAAAATTAATAACAAACTAATAATTAACGATAACGGTACAACAGGGAGGGATAAGGATTATATTACGGGTCCCTAGGTCTCTTGGCACTTGTCACAAAATTGTAATTTTAATTAAAAATAGCTGAACTGCCCGTGCTTCGCTACGCATAGTTTTTTCACACATCAGGTTACATTATCGAAATTTATGTATGCCTATGTTCATCAGAGATAATGTCCTACATTACCTATGATGAACATAGTAAAAGAATAGTAAAAGAATTTTTCCAATAGTAAAATAATTTTTCCAATCGGTCCAGTAGTGTCGGAGCCTATTCAATTCAAATAAAACAATCAATTCTTTCCTCTTTATAATATTAGTGTAGATAATACAATGTAGAGAGGCAATATCAAAATAATACCAACCGCACTGTTTAGTGGGTGGTGTGCAACGTCCATACCACGTTGACTAACGTTCTTACCACGATCAACACACCGGTTCTGGTCGGATCACTGAAATGAAGCAGACGTAACGCCGAATATTTTTAAGTTGGTAGGTTAATGCATTCATATTTTGACTCCAAAAGCCGAACCGTTACACATTTTTCTGACAATTTACTTCCTTTACAATAGGTGACAATTAGTTGTTAATATGGTAAAATATAGATGAGGATAAAGATAAATAAAAAAAAAAGATATTCTAATTCAGCTCTTAAATTCCATACTCGTTTGCAAGTAAATATTACCTACATATGTTTCACTTTGAGCCATATCGCGTCTATTTTTCCCTACATAAAAAAAAAAATTAATATACATTTTATAATGGTACATTATCGTCACAAATCGATCCGAATTCCTGACACAATAAATAGAAAAAACTTGGATAAACAATGGATAGAATACAACAATGCAAAAATATTGCATAGGTATATAATTATAAGATATTTATTTAGTAAAACTGCATTGTAATTATACTTATTTATTCACCTTATGTTACGTATACCATTGTATAAATCGGTATATAATAATAAATGCAAAAATAATTGCTTTTCATGTTAGAAAATTTCTTGCCAATATGGAGTTTACATTATCTCTCTTGCTTATGACGGTAAGTCTAAAATTATATTGATATAGGTAATATATACTAGTGGAAAAAATTTAAGGATCAAAATAACGATGCAAATTTTTTAACGTTTTTCAAATGGCTGTATTTCCGTTAAAAATGGTCGTACTGGA
>DWNE01000779.1:0-25632 GCA_018249875.1 Cecropterus toxeus | reverse complement strand
ATGCGAAACAAGATTTTTAATCGAGCATTCGGTTCGTTTTTGCGACTGCTCAGTTGAAAAACCCGTACTAAAGGTACTGTGCGATGTTTACTGACGCTTCGCCGAAACTGTTTGCGGGTGGCCCGGGGAACCTAGGGGAACTTTGTAATAGAAGTAAGTTAAGGGAGAAAATAGTTGGACAGTGGTGGCGTCTTACACAAAGACGCGGTGGACACGGACCGGTGTTCAAAATAATTGAAAACATATCCAAAAAATTCAAAAAACTATATTTTATATAACTAGTAGAAGTATTTTTTTTTCGCTACGGGACTATATATTCAGATTTCACTTGCTAAGCGTTGGAGGTACATGAACAGTGATAAGGACCCTCTGAAGATAAAATCAAATGTATATTGTTGCGTATTATTGTCAAAAGTTTTCTATTTTTTAGCATTCTCTTTATATTTAGAATAGGAATGTTAAAGTCTAAAACCAAAGGGTGTAGTGGCGTCACTAAAATAGTCCCCATTTTTAAATAGTGAAAAATAACCTTTAGACTGAAATATATTAATGTTAAATATGCTACATCCATGCATAATTTCATTTAAATCGGACCAGTGGTTCTTGCTTGATTGAGTGACATACAGAAGCACTCCAACTCATTTTTATATATTCGTATAAATGGATTATATGTGTTTAAAAAACACTGAATTTGCTGTCGGATCCGGTGGTAGTAAATTAAATATGTTTCATTTCAATTCACTTCAATTATGCTCGAAGATGTTATCCTGTAGTACGTATATAAATAGAATCCATAGCTTAGTTGTCAATGAAGTATATTTAAAATAATGCTACTGACAACAATACGCTTTTCCATTATTGTTATAACTGAAATATGATGCCGTCCAACAGAACGAGATGTCTGAACTTCTTTTATTTTTAATACGCGAGTCATTTCGAAGCACAACGTAATCCAATACTCGAACCGCAGGTTTTCACCGTCAAAGAGCAGGATGGACAGACGTGGATTAATCTCGTTGGAAGTTTTTGGGGGTTGTCAAAAAGGAAATCCTATTAGCGGCCAAATCCCATCGCTGTGCTGCTCTTGAATTATCGAACTGAATTCCAAATGCGTTGGGAATTAGAGGGTGAAAAAATATGCTTCATAAGATCTTGCGTTAGAATGATACAGTATTTTGGATATGTTACATTCTTGTAAGTGCTGCGTTTCTCAATTAACAGGTAAGTAGCGTTATTCACTTAACATTTGTATATAGAACATTCATTTAGATCGGCGATGGGGGAATTTTAGCCAATTACACATACAAAGCATGTGTTTTTGACGCTCAAAGCTTACACTTACAGCTCAAAGTGATTGACACTCGAAACAAATGTTTCAGTTGCAGTGCCAAAGCCGTTTACAAACAAATGTAATGGAATTTTTTGTAAGTAAATATCGAACATAATTATGTCAAGAAATGCGGTTGCTTATCGTTAATGACCGGTTGTTAGGAATCTTGATTAGATATGTCGATTGCCGCGCAGTTAGTTCAAGGTTCGATTCCCGGTTAGGTAGATTATACACGATGAATTTAGATTGCTGTTCTATATCTGGGTGTTTCTACATTTATATTTGTGTCTGTCTATTAAACTTGCAACATAAAATCTTTTAATGGTAATTAAAGTCTAGAAGTACTACATTACGTATTTGTTGAACAATAGAGGTAAATTGCGAGCATGTGACCTGGAACAGAATTTAAACATTGGATTGATTTCCATGGACAGCGGCACTTGGCATTAAGCGGGACTCGTTGGCTCCCGTTACTCTAAGCAACAAAATTATTTGGATCCCAATACATTGTTATTTCATGACGCGCCCGGCATCGCTTAGACAACTCATTTAGAATTCCTCATACAACGCGACGGTCAGAACACAGAACGTGCCAATCAGTCAACGGCTAATTACCGTATGAATCCACAAACGATCGCTTTGTTTGCTAAATGAATGCTCATTGTGGACTGGACAACGGCCCCGCTTCCTGTGAGCACAAAGTACTTTGTAAACACCAACAGTATAGCATCTATTGTACTATTATTATATGCGAGTATGTACTCAATCGTATATAATGAGAACCAACACGCTCTCAAAAGCTCATCTGCCAAGCCGGACTTGGCCAGCGGGATGTACATTTCCTTAAACCGGGGATGGCCAATTCACCAACCTTTTCGTTGTTACGGGATAAAACTAAAGTGTTAACGTAGTCGCGGGCTGCAGTACATAACAAAAAGGTGTAAAGAGGGTTCGAGATGTCCTTAAACAATATAGCAAAGGAAAAAAGATCTTGCATGCCCTGTGAAAATTGTCGCCCACGGATACCGCCGCCCAGATAATAGGTCGCAATATACAGGTCTGCCGTATACTTAATTGTGCCCGCCCCTAAAAACCGCGGGCGGCATTGTAGCCAAGATAAGCAGCATCCGGCCCACGGTCCTTCAGTTACCCATATTCAAACATAAGAAGACTAGTCAGATGTTTTCAAACCATAAGAATAACGATTGCTATAAAAATCGATTACAGCAGCTGGTAAGAGCATAACGTATTACTGGCTCGTTGGCAAACACTATTCTTCTTTACACAAAGATAAATACAGGTACTATACTAAAGCTTAACGCATATTCAGGCAGACCGCGCCGAATGGCAATGCCAACAAAAATACGAAGTGCGTTGTAGCATGGTTCAATATCGTGTATACCTTTTTGCTTTTTCGCTTTGGATATACGGATTTCGGTGATATCGGCTTAGCCGTAAAATAAAAAAAAATATTTGCGCTAAATGTGTGTTTGACTACTCTGAAGTAAAGAACTACAGTGAAGAGTATTCGGAATTTATTTCACCTACTTTTCGTCTATTTTATGAGAAAGCATTTTTTTTATTTCATGCTGAATATTTCTAAAGACTCCGTAAAAAAATACTGTTTAAAATTCTAAGTAACGTGTAGTTTACAAAACCAAAACGACTTCAAAACTATGTAGGTACCTGTCACATTAACATTTATCTTAATTATTTCTTACTTTGTAGTTATATTGAAGATTCACTATTAAGTTATTTTTTCACAATTATGTAAATACATTATTGTTATATACGTCACGTATAACTTATAATCAAATGAAGATAAATAAATATTTTTAGACTACGTAAAATTGAAATGATATTTAAGTAGGTAGGTACGTGTCACATTTCAAAATACGTTTTTGTTAATTTCATTCGGTTTTAACTCAAAATATTTTAGTGTTAACGCGAATTCCTTGCTAATTGAATACCCAACAAAAACCGTTAACATCGTGTTTGTAGATCGCTTTATTTCTAAACAACATTACAGTTTTACAAATCACGTTTAAGACATTTACTGGCTATTAAATCAAATAAGTTTGCTCGTACATTTATAGTCGAAACTACTCACGGATGAAATGTTGACTGTCTTGCAATGTATTTGTTACTAAACTAATGTTTATTTGTGTACTTGTCTGTCTGTGTGCCGCCACCAACGACACAGGTAATCTGAAGTATGAAGCTATGAGTGTAGAAATTGATGCAGCGAAAGTATGGCGTACAGGGATACTATAATAAAAAATGTACGAATTTATTACAACAATTAGGCAATAATAAAAAAAAAACCTAGCTACTTTCCACTAAAAAATCTTGGGTCACTAAAAAAATAAGCACAAGTTGTTTAGGACGTTAATATTAACTCTTTGTACAGTCAAAACTTAAAATATTACTCCATGAAGGGCATCATCAAAAAAAATAGACTAAATATAAAAAATGTAAATACAAACCAAAAATAGTGAATGTAATAAAGTAATAACCTCTTTGTAAACCTTGGAAATGCACCTGGAACCCACTGGATTTTAGACCCGTAGAGCGACCGCTACACTACGGGAATCTTTTGTAAAGGTTAGTTGGGGTAACGTCGGAGCTGGAGTAAAATCCTACGATTGAACTTGTAGACCACAATATACGAATTTGATAAAATTGGCGATTTCATAGAATGGAATTGAGGTACCTACTAGATATACCTAATGTTTGTTTTTTATGAAGATGGCCTATTTTGGCCTACAATTTATGGATTTACCCCAACTCTGATAACACTCAAACTAACCTTACATAGTAGATAGTGCTTAGACTACTTATGTATAAAATATACATACTTGATAGATACACAAAGTAAATGTCGTGTCGTACACATGAGTTTCTATGCGTGTGTACCTAATTCTTTTATAGGTTTCCAAAATAGCAGAACTACAGAGGAGTGTCACAGGAAGGGACGATAGTCCTCGATTACGGTCAGCAAACAAAGGGTCGTTGTACATCAGGCAATTAGCAATGGTCACTGCCGACCGGCTACTGTGCAACTTTTATACAGACGCTCCTTTTGATATGTTTAATATCTTGTGCCTTAAGCTATAAGCGTGGGTTCAACTGCTTCTAGTCAAATATTCGGAGTATTTCTTTATTTAATCCGCAATGAAGCAGCGTGAAACACCATGCTCCAAGTCTCTTCCAGATGCGATAGGAATACACATATGTTTAAAGTTTATGTTAATGTTTCGATAGAACCATTTGCAGTTAGGTTCCCGAGGCACCACCTCCATATCTATTTGTGGCTAATAATAGCAATGTTAAGTACTTGTCCAAGACGTTTTAACTCCTCAGAGGTAACATCTGTGGCTAAGCTCAGGTAAGCTTAATTTATCTAGGGTGGATTACAGACGTCGCTGGGCAGCAGTCACCACTTATCATCAGATGGACTGCATGCTCGTTTGCTACTACTTTATCAAATCCCTCTTTTTAATCAGTACATCTAAAACCTGGAGGTTTTGGATCATTTTCAATAAAGAATATTGGTTTCTCGTCTAGAAAAGCTACAACATTGTCAATAGTAATCCTGCTTTTTTGTGTACCTACTATATTTTTGAAGCGAGTTACGTACATGGATCGTTCATTATATCGCTAGCATTTGAAAGGTACCTAACCCTCGTTCAGACAGAAAAACAAAAAGCAAGTAAAATACAACACAGTTCAATGCGCTACATAGTCAGCACTCAACTTCGTCTGTGAGCGACACCGCGCGACGGAACGAGTATGCCACATCGAACTTCCATTAACGCTTTGAACAACTCTAAGGGACGGTACTTGCATTATCACTTTGTTGCATACCCATTGCTTGTTAACTATAACTTCATATTAATTGAAAAGTAAGAAAACAAGCAATGTACATTGAAGTAATCATTTGTTTCGCTTTTGACTGACTTAGTAGCTATGTTTGATTGACACTCGATTCAAAAACTAAAGCGATTACATCGCGAGTTCTGCGTGACTAGTTAGATAGCGTAGCGAAGTGGAACGGTAATGTAATATGCGTACGTGTTGGAGGCAGCATCCGGTGGCGGTGCAGGAAGGGCCCCAATCGATAGTAGTTCCCGCTTGCTTCCCGACTAGCTTCGAGCTGGCTGTAGGGTTGACACTTAGAATAATATTGTTAATTTTCTTATATTTCAAAAACAATTCAATAAAGCGTTTTTACCAGGTTGTAGTACCAGTATAGTTCGACCGGGGAGGTACCACCGCCACGCGTAATTATAGAGAGAAGCCTGTCAGAGGACCATCTTAGTCCTCGGGATTAGCATCTGTGATCAACTTCATATAAAACCTATATAAAATTACAGATGTCCATGGGCGGCAGTAACCACTTACCATCAGGCGGACTGCAGGCTCATTTGCTACTTCAGTCTAATAAAAAAAAGTATATTTAAGACATTTACATTTAATAATTGCAGATATCAAACAATATCACTTTAATGTTTCTGCGCTTCTTCTTATGGTATGACCACGAACCATTCACTTAATGCCTTAATGTTTCGTCAGCGTGAGCGTTGAACGAATTTAAAAAAAATCGCTTGAACCTGAAGCAAAATTTCGTGGCCTTATAAAATCAAACGCATACAATTAGCGCGCAAATATGTTTCATGGCCCTCGGATGTGTTCTTAAGCGTAGCAATTCAACTGTATCTAATTGACTTCGGATCCACTATCAAATAATTTCAGATGAACTGCATTATTGATTATTCCACATCTGAAAAAAGGTAACACATTCATTTTAACAAGATACAACGAGTATGATTCAACGTACTTAAATCGTTAAAAAAACCTTGTTAGAGAATTAATATTAAAAACAAAAAACAAGAGCAAGCCGAAAACAAAGTGTTGAAAATAAAATAAAAAATAAAAAAATCCACAATAATTAGCTCACTTGGCAGCCCTTTGCAAAACGTTCTTGACTTTATAATTTCGATAAGTGCTTGTGGTTCAGCGTCCCGCACACACTTGCATGTAGTTTCAAACACATTACGTTGAATCCTACATTTAGACTCCTATAAGTATAGTCTAGAATCTAGATAATATAAACTTTTGATTCTGTTATACGATTTCCCAAGTCTTAACCTTAAAGTAACTTTTGCGTCCGCAAAATCATTTAGTCCTATTTAACTGAACCAACGCAAACAGACTAAAAAGAAATTATTGATTAAGCACAATTAAAAACAAGGACTTGTTTGTTTTGTAATAATGTAATATATTTTATATTAGGCGCTGCTTTATTCAAATTTGAAGGACAAGGACGTTGTTAATCAGTGTCTGTAAGAGTACGTCACGAAATTTGCAAAACGCAAACTCAAAACATACATTTAAAATCATAATTTAGTTTACCCTTCCGGGTGTAGAACCTAGAACTACGGACATATGTTTAAAAAGACTACTTAGGCGCTGGTTTACTAAAAATGTTTCTAATAAATTAAGCTTGTAACACTAAATACTAGGCAATATACGACATATATCGAAACACGATAGCGTGAGTAATTCGATCATAAATTTTGATTAACGATCGACACTGGCACACGGTTTCGCAAGAAATAAATATTATGTGTCTACTCCACTGAGCGTTTTCACGATTAATCGTACAATATTCGTAGTAGTCGTGAATCTACTCCTGTCCTAACAGGACTCAGTGCTCTCAGAGTAAGAGTGATTTGGGCTGTAGTTCACTGCGCTGACCCCTATTGGACACCTACGTTTTAAAAACTTTTTGTAAAAAAATCTCAGGTACGTAGGCTTACACGATGTTTTTCTTAACCAATATGGCAAATAATAATATTAAATTTTAGTGCATACTTAACTCTGCAAAATCAGAGCTTGGGATTTGAACCACGGAACCCCGAGATGTCGAGTTCCAACAACTGAGCTACAAACTATTCAACGTATAATGTTCAACGTCAATTTATTATCCAGCGAGATTCCGTGAATCCGGTATAATGGCGTTTCCTGCTGACTCGACAAGGAAAGCTGCGCTATTGTACCATTCGCGAAGCAATTTTGGACATAATGGAAGCATGTGTAGCATTGTGGGCGAACGAGGTCAGGAAAGCGCTTGGTCTTTAATAACAGTGACTTGGCGAAGCAATCAACGCGTTATCTATTTTTATTTTTCTGTCTTCAACACTAAAATGCTTCTCTTGTAGACTTTGTAACCGTTAGTTCTATAGGTATATTGTAAGTGGAATTCTTTCAATTATTATTGTTGATATAAGAAGTGATAATAAATCCATAAGTAATTACTGATACCAATGGTTTGGTAAGAACTGAACTAATAGGGTTATTCATATCTACAGCTTCACGCTTTTATTGCTATCCCTAAGAATAAGTGAAAACGCCTCGTGTAAGTGAATACATCGTTCTATCTAACATCCCTTAAATTAAAGTTGGTACCGCAAAAATACGCTTCACTAGAATTATATTAGGACTTCACTCTATTGTACGGCACCAATAGCTATTGTCTCCTATTAAAATAAGAAGGGTTGAAGGGTTAAGAACAAAGCAAAGTACACTTCACAACTTTTGAGATCATAATACCAAAAAAATATAGAGTTAAACTATTCTTCGCAATATTATCGTTCATCAGAATAAATGATGATAAAATTTTGAAACGCACATTACTCAGAAACTTCAAGGATAAGAAGATAAAATCGTACCTATTTCTCTACCTACGTTAGTTTTACATATGTTTTAAATCTCTAAAATTAAATATATCACAAAGAAATCATATACTAGCCTTTTCCCGCGGGTTTTCCCGTATAGTTCACGTTTACCACACTTATGACAATCCCACAATTATGTTAATCAAGGTAATAAATTATCTGTATATATAGTATTATATATATAATATAGTATTAGTAAGACATGATAAGACTATTAAGATTAAACGTATTAAATAAGTAATTTGTGCGGTTTTGTACAAGCTTACCAAACTATAGTGTATTAGAAGAGGAATGTAACAACGTATACTCGTATTTGACTGATGAACCGACTGATGTGTGCACCGACCCTAATTCCGGTGGAAGTAGTTCAAAACAATTTTGATTAGCAACACATAGATAATATCCAAAACTGGGGCGCTATGATTGCGATAAATCAAGAAACCATTTCACTCGAATATCAAACGGTTCACATATTAGGAGCAAAAGTTATCGTTGGGTCGACAAAAATAGTGAACGGTGTCAGCGTTCAGCAAACAATGTGTCGAACGTGTCAGCTAACAGTTTTCGTCTACTTTGTGACTAACGAAGAATGCACGTCTTCCACACCTCGTTTATAATGTTTCGGTGAAATGCATCCGGCGACGCACGAAGGCCGTTAAGAAATTGACGACCCCATTCCCTCGTACCATTACTTTTTACTGTTCTTCAGTTTCGTTCGTTACATGATAACAGCTTGCGGTCACTATCTCATTTTGGAGAAGGTAGACGTTAAAATCCAGTTCTTAATGCTCACAAGTACCGACATTGTGTAATTTTCTTCTGAAATTGCGGGGAATAGCCCTCGCACGGCTATTCGGCGTCGAGAACCCGTTTCACCGTAAACTAAGAACGCTTAAAACAAGCACGCATACGACACAATCACACCGCACTTAAATTGCATCGAAGTACATAACTTGCCTAGAAATGCATTCGTCGACAATAAAGACATTTCATTGGCCACCGGACCGCCTTTATTACCTTATCGGTCTCGGCTCGCATGATGTCACTTGGCTGCAATTTCGCTCCATTTCCATATTTTCCATATTTCTTCGTCAGCTGCGGTCCGTTAAAACCCCATTTGGTAAAGCCGTAGAGAGGCTCATTATGTCCCCGCACGCACGCCGTAATGTAGTTTTTGTTCGACAGTTTTTGCCCCGACAGCGCCATGCGCATCTGGAAATGAGTTGCGTACCTAATAGTTCGGAATACCGAGGGGCTACGTGCTTCGCTTATGCCCGCCACTATAATTTATTTGAAGCACTGTACCACCCTCTCTTTCTGACTAACACACTTTGCCCATGACAAAAGAGGACGGACGGGTCGAGGCGTGGTGTTATCGTGCGAGAATGCTGTCGGAACTGGGATCCAAATAAAGTAAGATAAGTCGCTTACACTGTTGGCATAGAAGCGCCACGTTCGAGAAAAAATGGTCAGATATTGTCCGTATTCATTATAAGTTGTAAAGAGGGTACGACAGACGCCGCAAAAAGTTCTCCCGTTCGCCTCCAAATGTAGCAATTTAGCTCCACATTATTTCTTTTGCAATTATTTTCACTGCAGCGCTCCTTTCATATGAGATTTATTACAGTAAGTTGGAGAAACTACCACTATTATTTTCTTTGATATTTATCGTTGAACTGAAACCACTGAAGCTATAATGACAGAGAAATTTATAAATTGTGGCAAATACAATAAGACTGAGAGCACAAATAGTTTAAGTCCCACACTAATACTTTTAAAAGGAATACTCATTGTGCATTATCTATTTTCTAAGTATTGTATAGATTAGAATGCTTAGTATACATTTTAAATGTACTAGAACTATGCAATATTTTAAATACTTAAGTTTATCAAACGATCTCTCCTTTACCTCGAACGCTTGAGATCATCATCTTAGACATACAACTTTTACCATCGATAACCTGAACTTCGTTAAGTTCAAATGATATCAAAGATTCGATCACAACTACATTTCCAGCGGTCCCCAGCCAGCATCGCACCGAGTTAATTATGTTCCATTTTCCCGACCGCCGAGGTACGTCCGCGGAGACCGACCGAACGCCGAGCAATTTCCACTCACATACGGTTAGCTCTGCGCTTAGCTATTTCAAACAGAGTTGATCGGCCAGTTCAAGGAAGAATCTACACGGATCCCTACCCGTCTCGTGTACCTAGTCAACTTTGTAACAACGCAGTAGAGATGAATATCGCTGAAGTGGCCTCAGCGTCGAGCACTGCCGCGCCCAATGGTAGACCCTTAAGTGGGAATGATAAGAGCAATTTGTCTTGTGCTATTAGGGGCGCCGATACCGAAGGACGTAACGTAAAACATAAAGATCTGCCCGGCCATTACGCCGGTCACACGAGCCACGTCGAGCGGCGATTTTGTGAAAACGCCAATTACCGTCTTACTTTACGCTAATTATGCATTCTACGCTCGCGCAGCAGAATGCGAGGTTTTAATACCATTAATGTGCGAGTTACGAGTTTCGTGAATGTTTATCAAAGCGGTATATCATATTGAATGGCTCATATGAGTGGGTCGGTCGTTCGTGCGCGGGCGATATGCATTGTGGCTTCAGGGTAATGTTTCGTGTGAAACGCCGGCGCGTTCTGGTCGATGGAAGCGGTGCCATAGCAGTCTCCGAATGTGTTACATTGGAATTAGCATAATTAGATGGTTCTGCGATAGTCATTGATACGTATCTACAAATTGATATGGCCAATAGGTTTGATGGCCGTACGTTTTGAATTAAGTGCGATTTATTATTCAGCGTCGCGAGGAGCTGCGCGGGGCCGCGCGAGGCTGGTGAAGGCTGTTAAGAAACATCAATTCTCGCTTATATGGTGGAATTTTGATGTTGTCACCTTTTAGAATTTTGTATGTATTGTATTTTGTATGTATTATATTATAAATTTAAAATTTTTGTTGCAAATCTCAAATAATAAAAACGTTTCCAAGATGGTGAAAAGAGCATGGTTCGACCAAGAAAGTACCACTGCTACACCTACTTCTAATTACTATTGTGAAACGGTTCTTGCGTTTTGGACGAAGGCTGTAGTAACATTTATATCAGGTCATATCTTCAGGTCCCTTAAGGCATTTTTTATAATATTTTATTATTACATACATTTTACAGGTGTATGGTGAATTTTGATAATTACAGTACTTTTCTCTACAACATCACATACTCTGCGAAGAATGATGTTCACTCCTGTAATTGGCATGCATACGTTCATAAAAACCAATTGTACAAAACTTATGTAATGATTTTTGTGTAGTGCTGTTTGTGTGTAAATAATAAAATAAATAAATAAACATCTATTAGAATCATTGTTATCTCTCCAAACTTCCTATATGTATCCAATTAATCTCCTGTTTCATTTTACACCGAGTTTCCTGAGCACAGGAAAAGATGCGTTATCCTACTTACTGAAGGCGAGGGCTCTGATGCGCGCATCCGCTCGCTATTGACAAAAACCGCGGCCCGCTTCCTGCCCCAGCGCTGACATCGACACAACGTCCATATAAATCGTGCTAACTACTCAAACATACCTACTAGTCATCCGCTGCGACATATTTGATAACATTCTGTATACTATTCCGTGTACTGTCACTATACCTACTAAGTTTATGTTGGAATTTATGTCATCTCAGAAAAATCGGCCAAGTGCGAGTGAGACTCGCGCATGTAGGGTTCCGTGCCATTATCTATAAAAAATGGCAAAAAATCATGTATGTTGTAGGGGAGCCCCCTTAAATATTCATTTTATTCTGTTTTTACATTTTTTACTGCGGCATAACCAATACATAAAAATTTCAATTATCTAATTGGTACGGTTCCTGTGATACAGCCTAGTGACAGACAAACGGATAGACGGACAGCAGTTTTAGTAATAGAGTTCCATTTTTACCCTTTGGGTACGGAACCCTAAAAAATGCTTGTTCCATTTTTATTCAATTGTGTCACTTATCGTGAATTGTAAATATTAATAGTTATTAGTAGATAAACAACGCAATAGGTAGTTGTAAGAAATTGTGACGACTTTATTTTACGCTGGAATTTTTATTATTGTAGGTCACAGATGTTTTCCACTTATGTATGTTGTCATTAATTTGTAGAAACTGCCACACCCAACGACTCGCAGCAAAGTCTGTATACAATTGATCTATAAAATTATCGTTGAAAGAAAACACCATCCATTTGATGTAATCACAAGAGGTATGTCAGCATTAGTTTGACAAATTCCATCTAACCTACCAGGTGATCTAACTTATGAATAGGTTTTTTATTATATGGAAGAAGAAAATAAACATGCATTCCACCTGATGGAAAGTAACACTTGCCGCCCATTGACATATGCAATCAAGTCTTACCTGAAGCTAGCCACATATGCATTGCTTTTTTTATATATAAAAATGAAATAGCAAACGAGCAAGCAGCCCACCTGATGGTAAGTGGTTACTGCCGCTCATGGACAATTGTAAGTAACTTTATATTGTTATTGTTGTTACAGGGGTTGTGTATGAAGTCTATCACAGATCCGTTGCTACTCCCGAGGACTGAGATGGTAGCCTCATATAAAAGTGAGCCGGCAACCACACCCTTCCACCGAAACGCAAGAACTGCTCACGCTAGAAATAGGTGTAGCGGTGGTACTTCCCCGGTCGAATTACATTGGTTCTACCACCTGCCAGTAATTAAAAGTAGCCTTTTGAAATAAAGTTAACCAAAAGTTAAGTTAAGCTTATTTACAGTTCACCAGGTAAACAAGCTACATCCATGCAAAATTTCATGTAAATCGGACCAGTGGTTTGATTGAATAACAAACAGACACACCACCTCTCATTTTTATATATTTGTGCGTGGCGTGCGGCCAGCATAATGACTGGCCTGCTTTGCTCGTTCATTTCATTGTTGCTGATACGATTCTTAACTTTATGACCTCTTCACGGTAATGTTAGTACTCTTTAAAGTAACGGTTTACTGCCCAATGTGCGGAGTGTGCGCTCGGAACTATGTTTTAAATATCTTATTATCATATGAGTTTTCCACAAAGGAAATTAAAGTGGCGAAAGAGGAAAGAAAATTAAATAAAAGTAATTTTAAATTGCTTTGTCTTTTTTATTTTCTATTTCGAAGTTTAAACGTGCCACAAACGTTTCTAATTTTTATTGGATACGTCCTTACATAAATAAGCATTATAAGTAGTTTATATTTAGGTAGCAACGCTCGGTACAACAGTTGATTTTATATGTATAAAGAAGAATTTCGGACATGTCTTTACATTGTATTATAAACAGATGTTATAAAATCTAAACAAAATATCATCATGTATCATTAAGTAGGTAAATATGATAAAATATCACACTAAAAAAAGGATTCGAAGTGTATTTTGGGATGCTAAGAAGCTCACACAAGTGCAATATGCTTCTATGCTATGTTTCGCGACGTGTTATTAGTTGTTATCTTTATGTCGCGAGGGTGTTAATTTGAGAGTGTATGCAAAATTCCCCTATGTGATCCATTGATATACAAAATGTGACATAGAGTATCAATAAATAGTTTATGTACGATAGGAGAATGTCGACGGCGATGCACTTAAGATATGAGATGTTATATTAGGGAACATTTCCCGCGAGGCAACACTACTCCGTGAACTCAGTGGATGGATATTTGACAGATGTCGTAACTTATGTATATCTTGACACATGTAGACGCTCATGATTTACGCCTAAAAAGAAGTTGACTGACTGCAACTTTTTTGATGTTCCACTGCTGAGCACGGGTCACTCAATAGAATTCACATAATACCGTTGCTCCCTCACTGTGAAACGTTACACTGGATTGTGTTTATCATTGTTCACAAGTGGCTTATCAGGAATATCAGAATTTCGTGATATGCAAACTATATTTTAGGACAGATTTGAGTATTACAGTGTCTGATCGCTGTTCTACGAAGTAATCCGATGTATAGAATAATAATCCCCAAAAAGAATCTAAAAAAGAAAAAAAAAAGAAATGGAAACGGATTTCTATGCCATAAGAAAGTAAAAATAATTTAAACATAACATATCTAGATATATTTAGCATATATACAGTACATAGTCCGAAAATCGCCGGCCAAAATATTTCGCTAGATCACAACAACGAAACTATTTCCTACCACTATATGAGCGCAGACGTCAGAACTATCTACTTTGTACTGTGTATTTACTAAACAATATTTCCTTAGCTTTATAAGTTACTACAACCAGCCGGAAATACTATTTTATTTAATAAGAAATAAACTTAAACTTAAAAAAGAAATAGTAAAGTAAACAAAGTTATAAAAGCTTGTAAATATAATTACATTCTTTGAAATGTTATGGTGGTTTGGTCAAAGACTCATGCAAAATGAAAACTTGAAAACGCGAGGCGAACTAGAAATGGCATTTAGAAAAGAGGGTAAGGAATAGTATTTGTATAGTCTTTTCTTAGTGATATTATTTGAATGATTTCGTATATATTCACCCAATGTTATATGACGATCATATAAATGATTGGGACATTTGTTATGTATTAGGTTTAGGTTTAAAGACCAATTTGACCAAGTTTAGGACTAATTCTATTTGGAGATTCCTGTTTTAAGGATGTATTATTTTCATTAAAATTCGATCAACGATAGGTACATGCAACATCAGAAAGATCGGTAGATTTTAAATAAGTAAATTGGCGGAAATATTACAATGACATTTTATTGCGAAAATAGACGGCGAAAATATTAGAAGCTGGATACAAGAAGTTAACATTAATTATATATATGAATCCACAAATAACTCTGTTTAAGGCATCCATTCTGAACGAGTATTATATTAAAATGGCCTTTGATAGAGTTCGCCCTGTGGTATCAAATTACCGCACTTAACCGCTCCAAGACAGAAAGCCCTCGAGCAAGTCTGTGGGGGCTGTCTATTGGAGCTTTTAACGGATAGGATAATTAGCTGGAGAAATAAGGCTGAAATCCTCTTATATACCACTTCTGGGTATCTCTTACATATGCGGTAAGTCTGGAAAATCCATTAAAATGTTGCTCCAATTGCTCGTGATTGGTCGAATAAAGATACTGTTTATTGGATAATTAGTAAAAGACCACGTTTCATCGCAATGTGCCGGCCACATCGCTTGAAAGGCTGATAACCGATGGGAAAGAAAGGCCATCGAGTGGCGACCACGTTTAGGCAAAAGGAGCATAGGCATGAGAAGACAGCGGGGAACCGTTGGATTCAGAAGGCACAGGACCGATTGGAGTGGCGCCGTTTAGGGGAGGCCTATATCAAGCAGTCGACCTCGAAAGGCTGGAAATTTAGTGCCAGACTGTTTTTATATAACCTATACGGGATCTAAAGACATTTTCTGTTTGATAAATATAGCCGTCATAAGCCATTTGAAGTCCTAACACCCAGCATACCTGATTGTAAGTGGCTACTGCGTCTTACGGACGCCAGTTATCCAGCCCAGGTAGAATAAAAGTTTTACTAAAAAAACACATTTGTATTGATACCCTGAGCTATTTGCAACCACACTATTCATTGCAGCTTTCCACAGGAAAATAAAAATAGGTATAGCGGTACCGTCTTCAGCCGCATTCTGGAGTCGGACTGCTAAGAATTCTAACACGTTCACACATTCTAAGTTTAGCGTATTAACGACTCATCAACAAAACTCTTTTCCATCTCGGTGCGACAAATCGTGGAAATGTCTAAACCAACACTACTTTGAACAAATAGCGCGGCCTCAGAGTACTTTATTATGAAATATCACCCCAATCTCGCCAACCCTCCGGTATTAAGTGAAACAAAGTGAAAAAAGCACGCAAAGCGGGAATAATGTACCGGGGAAATAGGATAAGGCAGCGAGTTTAGTTTTTCTGTTATAAAACCATCGCTGAGAAATATTTGAAGGGTTTTGTGGAATGGCGCCCAACGTGGGACTTATGTTTTTGCTAACAGTTTTGTTAAGCAAAATTGGTTTTGTTCTATAGCAAATATGTTTTTAGGCAGAAAAAAAACATGTATTGTGAACAACACACAAACACATTTTAATATCATGGGAACATTCAATACAGCTCGAGATAGATTCCAAACTCAAATGGTAAAATATAAACCACGTCCCACAAATATGTCGTATGATTTTGAAATAAAATTGCGCGGAACGATGCAATATTGCTGTAGGCCTGCAGTGCGACTGCAATATTTCCAGATAGATGTGGCCTACGAGCGGCCTCTACTTATGATTCTGTTGCCCATTGAACCAGCAATGCCTCGCTTCAGGGTTTAAAGGGAACTAGGTTTAAAATGAATCGTAGAGCGTTTTAGGTAGAGAAATGTATTTTGAACAAATTTTAGCCAAGTACCATTTTATCACATATTAATCTTATTTTCTTGAAAGTTTTTTAAACTTATCATCGATCACTCGCTGTAAGCAAAAATTCTATCATCTTCACAGTTGAGTACTAATATTTTTTTGTTTTGATACTCGAAATTGTTCACTTCTGCATAATAATAAAAATAAAAATTGGCCAAGTGCGAGTTGGACTCATAAGGATTCCGTACCATTTTCTATAAAAAGAACGAAAATAAAATACCGTTTGTTGTAAAGGAGTCCTACTAAAATATTAATTTTAATTTAACTATTTACAACGTTACAAACCTTTCTTTACAACCTGCTCTTCGAACGTTATTGGCTTGGCAGGTCGAAAGTTTGGTAGGTTTATTTTATTCCTAAAATAACGATTGGCTGCTAAGACTTTTAGACGTATAAACGAACATACAAATAGTTTTATATAACATAGCTTTATACTGCAATCGAAGTAGTCTATACAAGTTCAATTGTTTTTAAGAAAATGTGAACAAGCATCCAGTGTAGTGGAGACGCGAACAATCTCGTGCACATCGAAACAAATTGTCCTTTCGTCTCGTGAGAATTGTTTTTAAATTTCGTTACGAGAACTTGTAAGGCCACCACAGACAAATGCTAAGTTAGAATAACCACGTAAAATGAATTATTCCTACAGAGAGTGCAAATCGAGCAAAAAGGGTACGAGTATCGCGATTCTCGTGCCGGGGATCCGGGATTAAGAATGCGCAAATTAAATATTTAAAATTTAACGGCGGAGAATAATAATGCAAGCATTCCATCCATCATCCATATTTAGGTCCACCGCTCGACATAAGTCTCTCTTAATTGGTGGTTTGCCAATAGTTCCTACTTCTGAAACGCGTGTTTGCGACCGCAGTGGGTGTTACATAGGAAGATGTTACTGCCCATCTTCTGGTTTTTGACCCTTATTCGCATCGTACGACATCCACAGGAAGAGAAGGAGTTACCATCACATTTCACGAACCGACACCAAAAGTCACAAATATAGTACAAAGATGAACGATTTATAATATTAATACTGATAACTAAACTTCAGCTGTCTTATCTTCAAAATTATGTCTGTTCTGTACATTATTGTGCCTGTGGCTTCAACCCGAATGATTGTGCAACTATACACATTTCCTCGAAGGTAGAGCGGGCGGTGCTCGGGTTCCCGCGGGAATACCGTTGCGGCAATAACTCCAGTTTGAAATCGGAGTCGCGACGTGCTGATCAGCAACCTGACAGTTTTCCACTTTTGATTAGTGTTGCTCTATGGGGTTACATATGTATTTGACGACTAATGCTCTTTGTAATAATTTACAGGTAAGGTACATTCCTTCTGTTTTCCTGTGAGTTTTGTTGTATTTTTTTTCGTGAAAATAATAATTTATGGATAATGGAAACATTAAGTTTAATAACTTATTGTTATTTATATGACATTAAAATGGATTTAACTAAAATAAGGAATAAGACTGGTTCATATACCAAAAACTAAAGAAATATTAAATTAAATACATAGGAACATACATATTATACTTCAGTGTTTTAATATGAAATGTGAATAAATTAGTGTTCAGTTTACTGATGATAACTAAAATATCTCAAAGGCATAGAGCAGCTAATATAAAATGCTGTCAGGAGCAGGCACCGAGGACCGATCAAACATGCCTAACGTAAGCATTTTTGTAAAAGTTTGATACCTTTCAAAACTTGAAACAATACTTGAGCCTGCGGCGTTCAGCCACCGTGAGGATACCTAAATCAATAATTCTATCATACTTAAAATCCCCCAGTAAATAGTCTATCAAAGTTAGCGCCGCTCCGAGCTCAACTTTTTAAGCAGACATGTGAAACTTGGAGAGTTTAAAGAGATAACTTTGTCATCCATTTCAAAAGCGTCTTGAAAAATTGCTTGCGTGCGTCGAATTTTTCTAACCGAGCATGACCGTAATTTTTTGACGAATCTGAGAACAGGAATTTTATGAGAATGTGGAAAAGACCATTTTCTGTTTATGAGTACTTTGTTATGGCAAGTTGTTTAACAAAAAGAATTTAGTGCGTATAATGGCAAAAAATTGCTAATAATGCTAGCTAGCTTAGTAAGTATAAAGTTTACCATACCATAACGATACCAGCACGTGAAGTCAATCTACTGGTACATTTTAAATAGATACACGCTACGCTATGAACGGGGCTCTTATATTCTCCAATAGAATCACGCAACAATACAGACCCAAAAAGATGTATAAATTCTTTTAAGCGTGTACCCACACAGTAGCAAACCTTGGAATCATGGGATTCGGTTAATGGATATTGACAATTTTGTCGAAAAGGATCCTCCTGAAAGTTAAAAGAACAGCATCATTTTGTAGAAAACTGTAGCGGGAAAGTTACTTGTATCTCAAATTTTTACGTCGAAGCATGACAGGTTTGTTGCACCTGTGACTTTAATATCTTTCGTGACTAAGCTGAAGTATCGGAAATTGACGTCCCGTACGGCGTGATCCTGCAGTGATTTGACCAAAACTTGAACGATTTATCTCTTTTCGACTACGGCTTATAATGTAGGAAATCCGTCCACTTAGTGGTTGACAGATTTTCGGTGTTGGCCGTAGCCTAAATCTATCTGATAGCCTAACCTAGACATCTAGAAATGTAAAGGCATAAAAATTATGTGCATTAATATTTTAGCCATAAATATAAAACAGTACTTAAATTAAGTCCACACAATAAAAGCGTTTAGAAAATATATCCAAAAGGCAAATAAAATTTTGACTTTAATAAAATTACGTAAAGAATCGAGAAATGAACGCCAGTGAACAAACACACATTTTTATTATCAGATTCAATTTGTCAGACCTCAATTTGTCGATAAGAATCCTGGCAAATGAGCTTTTGTGAGGAACTTAATTTGCCTCTGAAAAGGTTTCACTCAAATGATTCCCTGACACTTATCTCCCAATTCGATTAAATCTCAAATGATGAACTCCGCTAAATAATTGAGACATTTTCGAATTCATATAATTATTTTGTAATTCATTCCTTTTCTATATTTTAAGAACTGAACGTTTATATTATGTAACTGTATGTCGAAGAGTGTAGTTGCTAGCTCACTTTTATATAAGACGACCTCAGTCATAGGGAGTAACGAATCTGTGATTGACGCCAGATAGACCTTCTATTCTACATAAAGTTGCAATTGTTTACCAACAGGAACCAGAAGTTACCAACAGGTTACCAACAGCCATGCTCATTTGCCATTTCAAATTTATATAATTAAAATGTAGGCGAATAATTTTATATAAACTCAATAACATTTTATTTCGATCCATTAAATAAAATCGGATTGAGATAAACTGGATTGAGTAATTAAAATGTGGATTATACGTATTATATTATATTAAGTATATGTATTATATTATATTAAGTATACGTATTATATTAAGTATACTATTAATAAACAAACAATGTAACGTGACCGCAGAGTGAAGCATCATCCAGGCTTGATTATTCGCACGATCTTGATATACTTGCAACGAAACAATTTTTGATTAGTATCATCATAATAAATATGCAAGCGGATATAACAGAGACTAACAAACTCCACGCAATAATACTTACTACGTAATAATTAAATTCGCAATTAGGTGAGGCTTAGATGATAGTTCACCATCCTGTGCCAATCCAATGCAATCCAATTGATTAAATGTACGAGTTAGTAGTCAACCTAAGTTCGATTATTTTTCAGGTCACGAGACCTTTAAAGCCACTGTTCGATAATAACTGACAATTTATAAGTTTCCGTGTAGGCCTATACAAAATAAACACATTTCATTACACTGTGTGATATGAAAGATATCTATAATTAATTTGGTTTTATATATGGAACACATAACAAATCTCAGTGTTATTGACTGGATCCTTTGCTGTGGACGATCTATGGGGAATGTATGTGCGGACGATCCATCGTTCATGGAGACCCGTCCATTACGCCCTCCCCATAACTTTACTCAGCAACCCCATCGTAAATATGGATGCCGTCTTATAAGAATAAAAAGATCGCTTTACTTCACAACTATTGTAAGCATTGGATAATACTCAGTGTTTAAAAGGCCGCATTATTTTTATTCTCCCCAAAAAGTTGAAGTAATTAAGTAATTCTTATCATAACTATGACAAGAAGTCACCAAGAAGTATATTGAATACCATGCTTATAAATTAATTTCATCAATGTATACATCCTTTTGAGCCTTTTGAGGTCTGTTGGCGCTATTCCAGCCAGTCCTGTGCTTTCTGAATGTAAGGCTTTCCCGCAGTCTTCTCCAGGTCATAGGTTAATCTAGTGTTTTAACTAAAATATAATTGTATTTTTATTTAATTTCATTATATGATGAAAGGAAAGATTAAATTAATTTATAAATTTCAATAAAATTAATGAATGGAGATTGAGAAATGTCACATTATTTTTCAAACAGCATGTTTTCATAGAATATCTCCGTCGATGTAAACACGCTTTGCTATTCCCGCAATGCCACCACGTCACAAATTTCGTTAAGTACTTTAACAACTTCAGTTGGCAGCCAAAAGCCATCTTCCATAATTTATATTCGGGTAATAGAATAATAGAATAATATTCCTTTAAAATGTACGGGGATCGCGCGTAGGCATATCTTTATCGTAATTGTTTTCGCTCATGTGTAAGATAGAGGATTAAGTAATTTAGTACGTAAATACGGTATATGTTACACTAGTGTTTCTAGAATCTAACCCTATAAGAGTAATTATATCACTTTAATTAATATTGGTGTTGCTATTGGTACTATATCATTTTTACCAACAATAATATCATGTAATTTTACCTGTAACGAATCAATGCTGAATATTTTAGTTGAAACCGCCTAGATAGCAATGGAGCCCATGTTTTTTTGTAAGATTGAAGTAGCAAACCAGCATGCAGTCCACCTTATGGTAAGTAGCCACTGCTGCTCATAGACATTTGTAAGCAACTTCATACAGAACTGGGGTTCTATCCTATAAGGACTAAGATGGTCGCCTCATTTTATATGAAACGACCGAGTGAGCCGGTAACCACACTCTTCCACCAAAACGCAAGAAGTGCTTCGCGCTAGAAATAGGATTGGCGGTAATAGGTACCTATTATCCCGGTCGAACTACGCTACTTCTAATACCCGGTATTTATCAAACCGATATTCTTTTTCATACGTAATAATGAAGCTTATTAATAAATACCTTCGTAAATATTCAGAAAAATGTGAATAAAAGGCAAAATACTTTTTTTTTGTACATTTTAAAATTCAAGTTCAATTTGATTCAATCTAAAATATAATACCAATTTTCCTGTTAATAATCCTCTCATCCCTTGCACCAAGTCCACCAACACAATCAAACTCTTTCGTTATGTTCGTTATGCATGCTCTATGTATCCTATCTAAGTATGGGCGCATGTTTGCCCACCGCTGAGCAAATGTTTGAAAAGCGAAATCATGTTATTGTGCCCACTACAGAATCAAACGGTTCAATGGCTTCGGTAAATATAATATGCAGTAATAAAGAATTCATCGACAGTAATAAAATTGGAGTGAATATTTGCAATCAATTTTATTTGTCAACGTTATAGAATTATTGTATGTTATTAAAATGTTTAATTTGAAAAGTTCATTTGATTTCCCAAACGTATGGAATTGTTTTATGATTTTCTTTATAAACTTTATTAAAATTATGATATTCGTTTTTGGCACATCGAACTTCAGATATTTGAAGAATTTACTTTAACAGTAATTTTCAGAAATATTTCTAGTAAGAATGTAAAACGTATTATGATTAAATGTATTACGTTTAACATATAAGGTAGGTGGTTTTGTTGCTGGGTTTGTGGATTAAGTAAGAAACACGTTGTGAAGTATATTTGCCTTACCTCACCTATATAATAAAACCATATCATAAATAGGTGGAGCAATGGTGTGAAGCAACGAAGAGTTTTTCTTAGTCTTTTTTTTTAATTTGTAGGTTTGTAGCAAATTCATCTGTTGGTAAATGACCACTGCCCATCGACATCTTTTTATCCCAAAGGACAAACAGTATTTAACGATGCCATTATAAGCAAAAAGGTGTGGCAGTTATGCCTCTGGAGTTTAACCATATAGTGTTCCACAAACGTATCTTCAAACGTTGCACCAGCCACAAAATATTTATCAATTATTTGCTGGTTAATACTTAGTATATTTCAGTAAATTTTCATATCCACTTAAACGGAAGCGATTACGATGTGCCGTGGAGCGGAAACTGGGCGAAGTTGGCGCGGAGCGGCGCGAATGAGAGCGAATGTTTAATAGGGCTCTAAACATCGAAATGAAAGGTGGTTTGTGGTTATAAACTTTGAAAGACCATGCTGATAAAAGAGCATTTAGAGAAGCCGGAGTAGAATTATCGACACAAATTTGTGTCTTTTATTCTACTATGGTGAAGGCATTAGGTATATGATTTAGCATCAAACAGCTCGCATGGTGGAGCGATCACTTTACAATTGAATTGAAACATGATGAATTTAAATTTATATTGGGGGTCTGGGTGTTCATTCATGTATATGTTGATGAAACATAAAATCATTGTGACATCCTCTTGTGGAGCTACAAGTACAGAACCCGTTAATATCTAAAACCATTAATTTCTAATCTTATTTGCAACTCACATTAATGAAGACAAAAATATATTTATTTAGTACAATCCTACTATTATAAATGCGAAAGTATGTGTGTTTGTTACGTTTTTTAGCAAAAACTAACAGTAAATGTTACTGAAATACTGTCGTTATAGTATAAACATACACTAAAGTACTATTTGATTCCTTCCACTAAAATTATATTATAGTTAAAAAACATTTGACAGTCAAAACACTATCAATAGACGTACAATAAAACGGCATTATTAATTTTGACTTCATTCAAAAGTGATAGATTGTTATTATGTTTTAAAAACATTCAAATTTCTTTATTCAAATGACAACATACAAAAGGAACGTTAACAAAACGCGTCATTACCACATTTATTTTGCGACAACGGGTACATTTATGAGGAAATTCTGTTTATCAATCATCTGAACGATATCAGTATTCTTTTGTGGAGGCTTTTCAATACCTTTCCGTGAAATTGGAATGGTAATGTTTTATGAAGTTTCTGGAAAGCGAAAAACCAGATGGAATACCAACACCCATTCTTTGTGTCTGCGAAAGGGCTGGGAATTACAAAACGCGTATGAGGAGTGTTCCGGAATTAAATAAGCCAAATGCATGTCGGATAACCTTCGATCACTAATATATTAGCGATCAAAGCGGACAACACACGGAGAAGTCACGAGTTGTACCGCAGACGCAGGCGGAACATACAAACAAAAACATGCAACAATCTACTATAATTACGTACGTCACCGGGCGCAGCGCCATATATTATAATTTTTGTTGTAATATATTTTATAAGTGTTGTACTTATTTTTTTCTTTTTCAGATTGGGTAGTCAGGTTCATTTTATTACTTTTTTATTTAATTTTAGCTGTTTCGAAAAGTTTCGATCATTGACTTATATTTTTAACGTCTCGTAAATATTACAGGATATGCGCTAACAGCAAACATAGCCTTAATTACACATATGATAAGTTAGGAATTATTATTTAAATATAAGAGTAATAATTTTTTTTCACTAAAAAATTATTGAACTAATAATTGCACTTATTGCGACAAGCGGGAATGCAAGTGGTCACGATTTCACTGCAACTTTGTAGGTGAACCTTGTAATTAACAAATCGATGTTCTAAATAATGTAATCTACATATAAGTTCAGAAATAGATACTATCAGTAGAAAAGCGCTACAATGTGCATTAACGCCAAAAATTTCATGAATTTGCACATGCGAACCCATACAATACGATCTCTATGTACGTAAAGGAATACAGTCTATTGACTCATACTTAGCGTGGTTGTGAAGACGGGTGAATGAAGTGTGACATGTGACAAGGGCTAGGGAGGGGAGATAATTTGCCGGCTCACTTTTATATGAGGCGACCATCTCAGTCTTCGGGAGTAGCAACGCATCTGTGATAGACTTCATATAGAACCCCTGTTTTATATAAAGTTGCTTACAAATGTCCATGGGCGGCAGTAACCACTTAACATTAGGTGGGCTGTTTGCTCATTTGCTACGTCATTTTTATAAAAAAAGAAGATAATTTCGTGACGTCACATTTCAAAATACCTATATGAGGATAAAAATACGAAATGTATACTACATAAATACTACAATAATATACGTTTTTATTTTCTTTTATTGCATAATAATTCAAATGTAAATACATATAAATTCGGGACCGCTGTTCTAATTTAAAAAAAATCATTGACTAAGAATGCAAAATATGTGACATCACACCAGGGAGGGGGGAGGTTTCACAAAAGTGAACATCTGTAACAAGGACGGGGAAAGGGGTAAAAAAATCATGAAATTCGTGTGACGAAATTTATAAGTGGCCCCTTTTGACGTAGATTCGATGGGGAAAGTTGGGAGATCATGCCTCGATGAAGATAGCAGAAGTCAGTACAATATTTGCAAGTATAACTCGAGTCAAACATTTAAAATGAAATATTTGAAAAGTTAATATTTTAATTTGGTAAAGCGAAGAGTCAAGTGGCTCACTCAATATTTAAGTATTGAGCGAGCCACTTCACTTTTTGCAAATTTCCAGATGTGCCTTGTTTAAAAGGCTAGCTGTGCCCCGTGGCTATACTCGTGTTAAAAACATCTCTTGACAGAATACATGGACTTTAATGGTATAAAAACTAAATGTTACTCAAGATCCGACGATAAATATATTATCATTCCTTAAAATTCAATTTAGTAATTTTGTTGTGATGCAATTTAAAATAGAAAATAATTCAATCGATTATAGAAATCCTCCGTTCTTCGTCCTGCAATTTATATCTATTGAAAATAATGTACAAACGTGGCACTTTCATTTATAGGTATACATACTTTGGCAAAGGGAGATCTTCCGCCAGGCTAGGTGATCATGCCTGGAGAGCGGCCGTGCTCCGACAGTCTCTGTTCGGAACT